>JAOUZG010032859.1:12895829-12923164 GCA_026289955.1 Argiope argentata | reverse complement strand
ACTTTGCCAAGAATACATTAATAAATGCATGACATGATATCGATCCAAAGTGTCATGTTCCATGCTGTATTTCATCCTTTTGAAACTCACTTTAAAATAAGATTTCATTGGCACTTTAATAGTAGTTCTTGTCAAAGGATGTAATTCCACTTCTACAGTGCTCCCGGTTTTAGTGGTAACTTTTGTTTACACAGTAATCTGTGCCAGTTATACGATGACCACTGCATTAGTATCGCCGAAGTTAATCGTGGTAATACATATATCTTTGCTTCCCTTCCAATAGTGAAAGTTAACTGCAAGTTAATGTCGTCACGATACATTAAAATACAAATTACTTTACCAAGAATACATTAATAAATGCATGACATGATATTGATCCACAGTGTCATGTTCCATGCTAAAATATACTCCGAAATAATCATCCATTTCATCCTTTTTAAAGCGCTTTTTAGAAAAAAGGATTTGAGTGACAAATTCAATAATAATTCTTGTCAAAGAATTTAATTTCTCTTTTCTAACTGCACCTCGCGGCGTGTTTATGAAAATTCAATTTATTAAGTTTCCGTGGAAAAGCAATCTAAAGAAATTTTTGACTGTGAGCACACTTTCCTTTTCCCTTTTGAGTGATTATAAAGAAAAAAGAAAATCAAAAAGAGAGATAAATAATTCATATTTCAAACAGGATAGCAGCATGGAAACAACTTGGCAATATCTAAATATTTCTGCCCTTCCAGCTATACCACTCTTTTGATATATTTCATTTGTTACCTCCAGCAAGCAAGATAGACAATGAAATACTTTAGCTTGTCCCTGCTTTGTCGTGGAAACGGTAAAAATAAAAATGAAAAAGTGTCTTTGGTAAATTACCGTTCGTTGTTGAAAGCAGTTCTGTGTGTTGCTGTTTTTTCCTTCTGCTAGATTGATGAGTCCGCTCTACTATATTGAAAATTCGAAGATGTATTGCCCTAGGTACTTACGCAACCAATAAAATATTTTGGAATAAATCGATTGGTGCTCCCATTCCGGAAGTTTTAAACTTAAGAGCTTTTTTTGAGTGCTGAACTTGTCCTTTCTTGGTTTGTGAAATTTTTATTAAAGTAGTACAGTTTAGTTAACTGTATAGATCCTTATGAATTGGCTTCAGAATATTAAAGAATGAGAAATAATTTTATTTTATTGTGGAAACTTTTGAAATTAGGAATTTAATGTGGTATTTTTTAAAAACTGGAAGTCACGGCAATATATCGTTTGATTTGAAATTCCATTTAACATCGAAAAAATCGTTTGGAAAATCAACGTGTCATTAGATATAGATATTTTAAGGAAAATAATATTTTTATTTTATCCTACAGTTGTATTATTCTAATAAATGAATTTTCGATCATATTTTAATACATTATACAAAATTATAATATTAATTCACTTGTAGAATTATAATATTAATTCACTTGTAGAATTATAATTTTAATACAATTTTTAGTATTATAATTTTAATATTCTATTTAGGAATATAATACACTATTTAGAAATATAATTTTAGTTCACTATTTAGAATTATAATTTTTATACACTATTTAAAGTTATAATTTCCAAATGTTTTATTTAGCGCATATGTTTTAAAAGTATTATTTTGATATTTATAGTCTGACTAAATGCATAACTTTAAAAGAGAATTTATATATAGATCTTTAAATCATTTATTAAATGCGAGGTATAAATATTTATTATTAATGAATATAAATATTTATTAACTAATAAACAAAAAAGTAGTTACATTTTTGATGATTTGAAAATAATAATAATAAAAAAAAAACTTATATTAATTTAGGAATCTGGCCCTAGAGTAGGATACCAATACTTCTAAAATTAAATATGATTTCAGAATTTCTTTGTATGTCAAGTCGTATTTGGTATACATAAGTACAATAACCACATATAAATTGGGGTTATAGGATCTAGGATTAGGATTTTTAGGATTATTATAGGATTTTCCATAGATTTGTCTCGAATTACTGAACTCGTTTTATCATGATTCCGAGATTTTTTTTAACCCAGAACATGTGGTTGCTATAGCTGTTATAGGTTTGGTTCTACAAAGGCACCTTTTTAAAAATGTAAAACTGAATTTAGAGGATATAATAATATCTTTAATAAGTGATTGCAAATTGCTGTGTGTGGGTGGGTTACACAACATCTTACTCATGAGAACTGCCTTTTTAAACCATGTCTTGGGACTAAGGCATTCAATTAACGACTAAACATGTTTTAGAGATAACTTCTATACTAAGCTCTATTATGCATGAGATATTATTGGACAGATTGCCATTGTACTTATGTATCCAGTGAACAACTAGACATGACTTTAGAGATAATTTGTATACTAAGCTATTATGCACTGAATATCGTTGGCCCTAATGCCATTGTACTAAAGCATCCAATGAGCAATTAGACAATTTAATTGAGAACTTGTATACGAAGCTATTATGTGCTGAATATCGTTGGCTCTAATGTCATTCTGCTAAAGCATCCAATGAACAACTAGACATGACTTCAAAGATAATTTGTATACTAAACTATTATGCGCTAAATATCGTTGGTCATAGTGCCATTGTTCTAAAATATCCAATGAGCAATTAGACATGACTTTAAAGGTAATTTGTATACTAAACTATTATGAACTGAATATCTTCAGTCGTATCGAAATGTATTAAAGAATCCAATGAACTGTTATATATGATTTTAAAAAGTTTGTACACTACATTACTATTGGTCGTAACGCCATTGTGAATATTATTGGTCGTAACGTCATTGTGCTTAAGTATCCAATAGACAGCTAGAAATGGTTTTAGAGATAACTTTTATACAAAGTTATTATGCACTGAATAGTATTGGTCATAATGCCATTGAATTAAAGCATCCAATGAATAGCTAGACATGATTTTAGAGAATTTGTACACCAAGTTATTAAACACTGAATATTATTGATCGTAACGCTATTGTACTAAAGCATCCAATGAACACCTATATATGTTTTTAGAGAATGTGTACACTACGTTATTATGCACTGAATATTATTAATCATAATGCCATTGTACTAAAGCATCGATTGAACAGCTAGATATGATTTTAGAGATAACTTTTATACTAAGCTATTATACACTGAATATCTTTGGAAGAATCTGAACGGAAAAACTAATGGCTAACTGAGCCCCAAATCCCAGCTATACCATACCACTGCTATCCTCATTTAAATATTGATAAGCACATTTACAAAAGGTTTTAAACCAGAATCCCATTATAGAATTGAACTTTTATTTTTATATGTTTCTGAATACTCTCCGTTGTAAAAACAAAACAGGTATATGCGCAAATTTTTTTCTTTCTACTAAATAAGAACAATCCAATCCAGAATCCAGTCGATCTAATTCAGCTTCAAAAGCCTTTTATATCCAAACCCTCCGGCCTCTGTGTGTCTTACGGGAATCTAACTAACTTCCGTAGTTCTTGCTCAATAATTTCTTAACCTATTTCCTTCTTCTTTCTGCTTTGCAGTTAAGTTCTCCAAATCGAAGTTCTCCGAGCCTTTGGAAAACAACCCCAAGGGGTTTTAGAGTCTTTTTATCTCTATCAAATTCACAGGTGTTCTTCGAAATCCAATACATTTCAATTAAGGCACCCAAATCGAGGGACCCAAATCGCTTAACTGGATTTAATGCCAATTTCCCTGTTAATTGGAAACTGGTTTATTGACTCGGAATAATCAATGCTTTTTCATCAGTGAAATTTTGTTTCAGACTGACGCTGAGTTTCCTTTTTTCCCCCTCTGTTTGAAAATAGTATTAATTTTTAATGAGTAAAAACCAGTGTAGTGGATAAAAGTACCTTGTAAAGTGCTTATTCTGTCTCTTTCATATAAGGGATGAAGCTCTTTGTCTTAACTTTACAGTTCGTTGAAATGAGATTTAAGTTCGAATCGAAGTGAGATTGGAAATGAAAAATTTAACCAAGAGAGAAAGGATAAGGCTGAAAAGGAAATGTGACTTTTAATTTTCAACATTCCAGTGACACCGTTTCGGGAACATTAGGGTACTTGCATATTTTAGACTTAAAATTTATCTATCACAGTTCAATTAATGTGAGCAGATTTTTATTGAGATCTCAAGTACCAATTTTGGTTGCTTATCAAAATCATTGCGCTGTCTTTTAAAGAATCAATTGTGACCAGCAAATCGTTATAAGCAACTAATTAGTATTTGGATGGCATTAAGGTTGAAATATTAAATTATTACACCTTTTAAGGTTAAAATATTTTCATATAGTAAAACCTTTTTGTTTAATTTCGCATTTAAATTTCTGCAATATGATGTTACTAATTTTAATATAATTTTGCCAATAAATTTTGATATTTTCTCAATTTTTAGTTGCTTTATATTGATTATTAGATATTGAAAGAGAAAAAATTAAAATTTCTGCAAAGAGATTAATGAAAATGCTTATGAACCTGAGATATCATCACTTCTTTTACATGGATTTTCAAAATTCTTTATGGAAAATTAAAGCGATAATTTTTTTTAACTTTTGGAGTTATGTTAGATTAATCGTATAAAGATATATTTGTTGTTAGAATATACCCTCCCATTTGTATAAATTGTTGAATCTAGTGCTAGTAAAAATATTCAAGCACAATGGTTTTTGCAAAACTGATTCCACCTTGGCATGACCTTGTCATTGGCACTTTTAGCGAGGCTTATTCTACAGTGTACTTTGATAGCTAATGATACTAATATTCAACTTTCTAGCATACCAATTCGTACTTGCTATGTTTTTACTTTTTCGTATATAAAGTATACAGAAAGTATAGCAATCTTCAAAAAATATTGAATTCGGTATTTTCAAGAATTTTTCTGAGTTCCAAACAGGCATTTTTGGAAAATGTCTATCCATCCCAAAGATGAATCAAAAACGCTTTGAGTTATATGGTTCAAATTTGGTATTTGGTCTTTACGACAAATTTGTAGATTTTTGTCAAATTTTTAGAAAACTCCGTTCAGGGAAAGTCCGTCTGTCCAATATTCAAATATAATTTAACGCCAAAGCACAAAAACGAAAAGAATTAGATAAATAAGATTCGGCCTCCATATTTAAAATCTATATTTTTGATACATACCAAATTTTTGAGCCAAGCCGAAGAAGGGGTTAAATATCTGTAGTCCAGGGCTCTCAAAAAATATAAAAGCGGTGATTTTAAAACGCAGTGACTTAAATACATAAAATTTGATATGGGATTTTGAGATTACAAATATAGCTTAGTTTCAAATTTTTGGTACAATCTATTTGGGAAAACAGATTAAACACAAATTCCATTTTATTAATTAATCGCACGTCTCTAATTATTCACCAAAAATCTCGCCGTGGTTGGAACAATAGGTCCAATACAAATATAATAAATTCCATTTTATTAATTACTATTAATCGCATCTCTCGAATTATTCGCCAAAAATCTCGCCGTGGTTGGTACAATAGGCCGAATACAAATATTAAATTCCCGCCAAAGATTAACATTCCGTAATTGCGGATCAAATCGTTTTCTGGGATGAAACCGAAATTAAAAATCATGCGGGAAAGCTTTATGGAGACCAACAACTCTCACTGCTTCCGACGTGCATCAGTAAATCTAATTATCATTGTAAAGACAAGAATCGATAAATTTTCGGATATTACTTTCATTATTATATGGAACCTACTATCAGAATTAATCAAAGTTTTAATATAGAGTAGGTGTTCCGAAAAATAAAAGAAAGAGCTTTCAAAATACTTATACCCCCCACTTCCCCTAAGAGGAGAAGAGGAAATAAATATATATGTTGCTCTAGCTCGGAAACAGATGATCCCCGGAAGGTCTTATCGCTTATTTTGTGACAATCAACTTCTATCATCACTGCCTTTCCTCCAAACATCTTCATTCTGCTCCTTTCCCCCTCCCCTCCCGGATTTTTTTTCCTGCTCTTTTTGGCTTTTATCTTCCGTGTCTTTGTGACATTTCTATCAAGAAGTCGTAGATGCATTCGACCAAAAATATCCGACATATTTGGCCATGCCAATAATGTCTCGGGGGGGGGGGATTCTTTTCAGAGGTTTCAGTGGGTACACTTTCGCCATTCATTGTGATGACATATCTGTAGTTGTTCGATTGATTTATTGTCTTGCTTAAGCTTCTGTTGTATTTGCATTAATAACCTATATATAAATATTAGTTCATGTATATTTGTAGATTCTTTACGTAACTTTTTTTCGTCCAGTCTACCAAAAAAGTAAGAATTTATAAACACAAGATTTACGGAACCCGTCAATTTGACGGGTTTCCGATTTCATGCCTTAAAATTTCGAACATGTAAATATTATTCTTAATATACCGGGTGTCCAAAAAGTTCCCGTACTCCAAATTTAAAAAATCATTGTTCATGATTTTTTTTCAAGTATATTAAATTTTGCCATACGAGTAATGAAACCATGGACATGCTTGAAGCTTTTTTAGGTGATCGACTAATCTCAAAAAATCTTTGGCCACCTCGATCCCCTGATCTGACCATCCCCGACTTTTCTCTTTGGGGATGTTTAAAGGACAAAATTTATGAAGGTGGTCCTCAAACAATAGATGATTTGAAAATCGCAATTACCCAAAGGATGCTAGAAACCATTCCTAGCATGTTAAAATGCGTTTCGAAAAACATGCGCAAACGAGTTCAGCTTTGCCTCCAAGAAAGGGATGGACGTTTTGAACATTTATTATAAATGTAAGTTCTGTATTTTTTCCTTAGTTATGTTAAAAGTGCTTTTAATCATTGCCATAAGAATAATTCTTTTTAAACCTATTGTTTTTGTAAAATAAATTCGCAAATCATCAATACGAGAACTTTTTGGACACCCTGTATTTCATATTGGTTTTTAATGATATAATGCATTGAATATATTTTTCCATTTGATCCTCCGAAAGACTTATATTTTATTATTTCTACATATGTTGCATAGCTATTTTTACGAAAATCAGTCAAATTGACGGGCTACTTAATTTACCACCAAATGTTTCAAATCTTGCGAAATAACAAAAATGTAAATAATAATAATAATAATAATAATAACGGATGTGTACAATAAGTGTATGAATCATATGTTTGGACTTATTATTTGCAAACCTTGCCATATCAAAAATAACCGTTTTATCATTTTTCAATTAGCTGAAGAACTAGGCAGTGGCCATCGCGACGAACAAAATACAAGTTGCAATTCATTGTCTGATATACAAAGTCGAAATGTGTGAACATCTTGTCAAATTGGGTTATGTAAAAAAAATAGGTCAAATAAATTTGCATTAAATGTAAAGTATGTATATGGAAAGTGTTCATCCAAAATAAAGTTTACATGTAGAAAAATGTATCTAAGACAACTCTGAATAAAAAAACTGTTGATTTAAAATAAGAAGATTTACAAAAATTTGTATTTTAATTTACTCATCAAAAAGACGGATTTCAGTAAAAATAGGTATACGGCCGACACTCGTAAATTGTTATTCATATAGTGTTAATTGATATTCCCGTATAATGTTAATTCATATTATATGATTGATTTGCGGAAGACTGCGTGGAGTGCACTAACTCAGCGTTCTCAACCTCCAGTTATAATATTTAGATCACTAATATAAGAAATTGCGCATTTTTAAAAAGAAATTAATGTTAATTTGCATTTACTTTTAATAAAATCCAAATTTCAATTGCATAGAATTAAAAAACGAATTTAAAATATAATTTTAAAAAACTATCTTTACTTATGATAAAGATAAATGTGTGTATGTAATTCCGATGGTGCTCTTTTGACTTGACTGTTTGACTTGTCAAATTTAGAACAAGCGTACTTAGAAGGATAAAAACGTCAACTCAGAGCAATTTTTTTAAAATAAAAATTAACTCAAAATGAAATGAAATTTTAAGGGATTTTTTATTATAACTTTCAAAAATATTACTCTTCAAAAATTATTTTATATTATCCTAAAATTAAAAAAAAATTCTTTTCAATGAAACCAATTTTTTTAACATAGAAATTAAACTTATATTTTAATTCCATTTTTTTAAAAGTATTTAAAGAATTTTTCTAACAATTTATTTCACACGAAATAAAAATTAAATTTTACACGGCTGAGTAGGTTACAAGAAATATAGCTTTTATCAGCGTCACTTTGCCAACACTTCAACCTGAATTGAGAAAAGTTTTATTTTTAGATCTGTAAAAAAATGAAATATAATATTACTTAGAAAGATAAATACGAGAATAACTTTCCTGTGAATTTCATAGATCTCTGTGCTGTAATTTCGTAATGCCTTGCCATATAGGGCAAGCTTGGTTTTATATAATATAATATGCACTGGATGTAAACTCTAACTGGCTGTAAACACACAATATCTAAATAGTTAGCATTAAACATATACATTTAATTGGCAAAATGATTTATATGAAGTAAAAAAAAACTATTTTACGCAGTTAGAATCATTATTTTTATGAATCATATTTTTATTAAGACACTTGGCTCTATGAGGCATATTTGGTAAAACATTCTTGAGACTACTAACATTTTAAAAGAAAAGAAAAAAAATTCGCACTACCAAGGATAAAACTAAGTATATTATAAAAATATAAATATTATTGGTAATTAATCTTGATAATATATAAACACACTGGGTGTAAACTCTGATCTACTCGAAACACACAATATCGAAATAGTTGGCATTAGGCATATACATTCAATATGCAAAATGATTTGCATGAAGTAAAAAATATTATTTTACGCAGTTTTAATTATTAAATATTTTTATTAACTTAATATTTTTATTCCTTTTTTGGTTCTATGAGGTATATATTTGGTAAAAAAATGTTCTGAGACAAGCAAGTGAAAAGAAAAAATTCACAATATCGAGACTAAAACCAAGTGAATTACGAAAATATAAATATTATTATTATCTTATGAAAATGCGCGATGTTAGATAGTATGGAAAATATAGAAATGACTTTTGTAACAAAAATAGAAATTATTTATATATTTTACAATATGAATATATTGTTACTTTTTTTTAGCGTTGCGGGTTTGGATTGAATGGACTTTATTTGAGGACAGCACAAACAAATTTATTTACAGCTATTTACAGTTATTTACAGGATAATTGATAATTGAAAATTTTAGATAAGTACAATTCAGCAGTCAACAGTCAATTACAGCGTAAATTCAAGTCTTACGCACGATAAAAACAGACTACAAAACAGCTATCGTATAGCACAGCAACAGTTAATCACAGCGAGCTCAATTACACAGCGTTAACAGCAAACGCAAACACAGCTCACAAATTCTTTAGTCCAACGAGACGCTTTTTATTTCAGAGCAAACTCTCCACTAACTCGATCAAATCACTATAGCAACTAACTTACTCACGCCGGCTATTCGTCCTTATATAGCCGAGAAGCGCGTGCACCTGAGTCTCGTGACAATTCTCAAAACATCGCTCACAATCTAGCGGCTACTAGATTATTCCTTTCGCCAAACCAATCAAGCTGGCGCGAGGCTCCTCGCCAAACGTGGCCAACCTTGGCGAGTTTTCGTGCCGCACGCCCGCTTGTAACAATATTCTTCTGTATATGTCGGAGCGATATAGAATAAAACCTTGGTATAAGAAATAGCTTTCTATTTATATTCCGATCCCTTTTTGAACTAATATGCGGATGGGTTCGATAATTTTGAATCCTAGTCAAACGATGAGGACGCTAACCTTGGTTGTTACCTTCCTCACTATAGCTCCGATTTCTCTACAGACCTCGAAGATTCATTGCATCCTACCCACTTACTGCCGGTGTCCTTACACAGAGGTAGTGAGTCTTTCTAGCGATCTTGGCATCCCGGATTCATGTCCTGGTCAGGGATGGTTGATCTTCTGTATACTATATGTGAGATGTGTGAATGTACCCCATGCAAATAAGGGCTGTGCAATCGAATATGATGAGCGTGTGTCATCTTCATATGAACAAGAAATCAGTCTTCTGCCCTCGGATTCTCAGGCGTCTTTACCTTTAAAAGCTATTGCACCCCACCTTCCATTGTAAAGCGGACGTATCATCAACAACAACTGATTTAGTTGCAAATTTTTGATCCAGTGACACATATTTATCAACTTATTTACCTGAACTCTGATGATGAAAGAGAGTGAATCTTGCAATACCGGCAAATCTTCGAACGATCATTGTTTCTAAATTCAAACAATGGATTTTTCTGCTTTCATTGATTTAGTAATCATGCTCGAATATTTTAATCATTATTCATACGGAATTCATCAAAATATGCTGGGTGTGTTCTCTCCTTGCTTAATGAATTGCTTAAACGTTTAATTACTCTTTTCCTTTCGCAGAAGTCATTCAAAAGGAATGAAAGGCCTGCTGGATTAGAGAAAGTTTTGTTTTAATAATAATAATATTGCCTTTCGAATCATTCTGCAGGAATTTATGTCCGTTCCAAATTAAAAATTCTAGCATCGATACCGTTTTCTAATTTCACTTTAGCGTACTTTTAATAAATGAGAAAGGCTTGATTTTCAATAAAAAAGAAATCGTTATTAAATACACGCTTTCCTTCTTTAATTAGAAGGATTGTGAACAATCTTTCATAATGATTTTTTAATGCACCCCTCTCTTTTTCCTTTTTTATTGAAGAAACGTGTACATTATTTTTCTGTCCTGAATTTCAAATGGAACTGCATTTAATTCTTCTAAAAAAACGATATGGTTAAATGAAGAGTTTGTGAAAATTGAAGTTTTGCACAAAATAAATAAATAAATAAAAATCTAAAGGTAAAAACACTTGACCTGAACTATTTATTTTATGTAAACTATTTATTATTTACTAAAAACCATTTATTGTTTATTTTTTAATTATAACAAGGTTTCCACAATTAATAGATTAGGGCAAATATAAGGACATTTTTTTCAAAAAATAAATGAAACGATTTGAAAATTATTTTTGTGGTATATAATTGTGCCTTATTTGCTTGATTTCATTTAATGCTCCAAAATTTGTATTTGCGCTTAAAATTTATTTATTTGAATGCCATATTTAAAAATTACAAGTATGTTTAGCAGACATTTATTGTAATAAAGCCCCTTTAAAAATAATAATGTTAGAACATAAGAATATAATTTAACAACTGTATATTAGACTTTAAATTTAATTTTTAAAAACAATTTATTATATTTTTAAAGCAACTTTTAATTATAAAAGAAAAAGTATTATAATGTTTTAACAAGCATTTATCTTTTAAAAACTATATTTATTATTTTATATAAGAAAGATCTTAAATAAAGGAAAAATAAAGGAAATAATAGATTTGATTTTTAAAACTAACTAGAAATATTCGGTCATACATTAAAAAAAGTATATTTATATTTATTAAAAGAAATATTTTAATATATTAACAAACATTTAATTAAAAAAAACAATATTTATTATTTTATATAAGAAAGCTCTATTAAAAATAACAATTAATGGAGCATAGTTTGATTTTTAAAGCAAACTAGAGACATTCTGACAAGCATAAAAAAGTATATTCATATATAATTAATAGAAAAGTATTTTAATTTTATAAAGCTCTTTCCGTAATCAAAGATGAAGAAAGATATAAAGCTTACAGTAAATGTAGAAAGTCATATTTCCATTAATTGCAAAAGTATATAAATACTACATATGTATTTATTTCCATCATTTATTTCAGTTTACAATAAAATATGCAATTTTTTTAAAAATCTCATTTTAAAGACTTTTAAAATTGTATCGAAATCTAATTTGAGTTTTATTTTCATTCAAAAACCCGATGACTGAATAATTTATTTTATTTCAGCTTTGCATTAGATAAAGTAGTTGAATCAATAGTTGTTCGCTTTACGAACCTACAACTGTTGAACCATTTGGACATCGATTTCCAAGAATCTTAATAATACCAGCATCGGAAACGAAAGAGAGTTCTTGTTGTCCTAGCATTGGCTCCCAGGCGATCTTATCTAAATCTTGCCATTGTTTCTGTTTCCCATCAGAAATAAAGCCGACCCTCTGCATCGGGGAACAACAAACATTTATGGCCGTGCTCCATCAAGGATGGACACTCGTTTGGAGACACCCCTGACCCCTTACCTTCAAACTCCTGCTTATTTCGAGGGGAATGTGCAATATCTGCTCCTCAAGGAAATACTCTTAGTCTGAAGGACAATTGAATTTCAGTTCTTCCTCCTAATAGGAAGCAGAGGAGTTAATTTGATTTCTTTTATCGATAGTTCACCATCGGGGGGGGGGGGGGGCAGGACAAGCGTTTGCCGTTTGCTGCCGTGGTGGTTCGGGGTTTCTACAGCATGAAATTGGATAAGTATGAGTGGGCAGGTCCAGAAAAGAAGTGGAATTTCTCTAAGGAATTTATATTAAAAAGGAACTTAAGGATGACAGTTTCATTTTATTTTCTTTGGACTATTTACCATTATATACTTTTTTTTATCATGTCAGAGCATGATGTTGTTTTGGGAATAAGGTATTTGGCGTCAACAAAAACCCGTAGGCGAAAAATTGAAATTTTATTATCTGCACGAGCATCTAAAGAAAAAAAAAGGTTTTAATAACGTGTTGCCATTGCATTTACAAAAGCTCTGATTAAAAATAATGAGTTAGTGACTACAGCAAATAAAACCAGAAACATATTTTGACCACGTGATTATATGAAGTGAAATAAATAGGAAATGTGATATTTTTTTAAACAATCAATGCGAGACAAAGTTTTCTGAATCGTTTACAATACTAAAGTGACTCCTTCGATGAAGCGATTAAAATGAATAAAAATATAATTTAACTTGCACGAGCACGTGGTGCTTGGCATTTCAAGAAATGATGTTCTGACAATGATTCATTGAAATATGCATAGCAGATTTCATTTTAATCTTTATTTATTTATTTTTGCTAAATTTTAAGGGGTGGTTGCAAAAGGTTGATTTGTATTTAGACAATATTTCAGTTAAAGAGAGGGGAAAAAAAAGAATAAATTAACTCTAGAATGCAGACCTTTTTTTTCCCCTCAAAAATCCTGTAAGTGCTTTAAATAGTCGAAAATAATTTATGAAAATTTAAGTTATTTTTTTGTAAAATAAAAAAAAGTTATGCACTAAATATTTAAATAACGAATTAAATTATATTACAATGCCACAAATCAAATTACAATAAATTATAATAACTTTTATCTTAATATTAAATTATTTGTATAAGGCTGCAAATTAACACATTCTTGAATTAATATGTTTACAACTTCAAAATGTTGAAGTCCTCCCAATATGTCAAAAAAATTTATTATTTTTTAATAGTAAATGGACACAAAAATTTTTCTAAAGAATAGGAGTATTTCTAATAACATCTTGCTTTTTCATTTGCATATTGTCTGCCGTGACCAATATCCCTAAACTTACAATTAGGAATGGGGATAACTAAAACTGCATAGATTCCGAAGAAACAAAGACATTAAAAAAATTAAGAGCTAAGCATCGAACAAAATTTAATCGAGCCCGAAAATAGGTTTAACCAATGAAAAATGGTTAATGGCTTTCCATATCTTCCAAAACTTAATATCTCCTAAAAATAGTTTTTCAACAAATTTGTAACAGAAAAAAAATAAACCATTTTAATACTGTTATTTTCATTTCAGTATAAAATTTTATACTGAAATGAAAATAACAGTATTAAATTTTTAATAGTGTTAATATAATGAACAATTTATAACAATAAATTCCAATCCTATAATGAAATGGTAAAACAAGATTCAGTGAGAAAGTATAAATACAGCATAAACAATCACAACAAGAAATTTTAAATAAAAATTTCTCTTGATCAATTCCATTATTTAATTATTTTTGCCGACGGCTTATAAAAATAATAGAAATTTGGCAAAAATTTGTATAACATTATTTTTAGAAAGAGAGAGAGAGAGGGAAGAAAATAATTCTTTCCTTTAATCCAGTCTAACATTTAATCTACAATGTAAGAAACTTGGTCCATCAGGCAACACATTGATTAAATTAAGCATAAATTAAATTAGCGAAAATTAAATTAAGAATATCTTTAAAAAACTCATTGAAGTAATGTTTATAGAGTGGTTTGTTTACATTTGACTGTTGCCTTTCAACAATGTGTAATAAGATTGATTTTTATACCTCGTACGCTAGCGTTTTATAAATAGATAGATATAAATTGATGGTGAAATATTTTTGATTATTTAAACACTTTATTCAGATTAAATTATCAGAAATACTTTTATCCACTGCTATTCCTCACAGCTTTATAACTATATACTTAAAATTAGTATTTTTTAAAGCTTTATATAGAACTCCTAATCTTGTTCTTATAATCCAAATTT
Organism: Argiope argentata; assembly: GCA_026289955.1. Lineage (NCBI taxonomy): Eukaryota > Metazoa > Arthropoda > Arachnida > Araneae > Araneidae > Argiope > Argiope argentata. The sequence goes on along the minus strand of JAOUZG010032859.1, from coordinate 12,908,696 downwards.
CTTGAAATTTTTTAGTATTTTGGTAAAAATTGTTACGATGACTTGAACTCGAATTATCCAAAATATCTACTTTCTAAGATTTTATCCCAGCCTGGTGTTACTAACTTGAATTGGGAGAATATTCTAATTCCTCCCAATTGCACTCTTTCGTTTAATTCGATGGGTCCTTCCACCAACTCGTGTAATTCCGTCCTCTTTCCCGATGCCGGGTGTTAAAAGAAATCGATATCGGTCGGGTTATTATCGTGCCGCTGAAGTGCAAGAACTTCTTCCAACTCCTTTTCCCAACTTTTAACCGCGTCCGGATCGTATTTTTCTAAAAGAAACTCTCCGCATTATATGAAAGTCCATTTAGAATAGAAGGGGGTAGGGGACTTTTGTCGTGCTCGAGTTCTGAAAGGATTAGAGGGGGAAAAAAAGTCCCTTCACCGAAATATTAAATGATCTCTGTTGAGATAAGTAACTTCCTTTCTTCTTTTTTTTAAGTAAGTTTTTGGGTAATCCTGAAAAATTGTCAGTTCTCTTCTCTGAATATTCTTTTTTCCTATTCTCTTCTAATTCTTAAAGTTTTTTTTTATGGTGGATTTAATCCTCGTTATTATCTGGTGCTTTTCTACATTTTAACTGGAACTTTAGTATAAAGTGTTGTCACTTATATTTATTGCTTTTTCAGCAAAAATATATGACGACTTTATCATAATTACTAACGGCTTGTTGTTGCCAGTTGAAAGATTATTATATTTCCCCACCCCCACCCCGAACGTAATATTTTAGTTTGATTTTTATATGATCAGTTGCGATTGTGTATCAAATTGCTACGCATACATTTTAACAATGAAATTTTAATAATGTGTATATTTAGCAAAGCGTGTCATATCAAAAATTAGCAGAACGGTCAAAATATTAATTAAAAAATTCTATTTATAAAATTAATTTTAAATTATTAATTCTCACAGTATAAATTGCCCAATTTTTTAAATTTCAAATCCGTGTGGAAAAAGTTTTTTTTAAAATATTGCCGAATCTTTTATGCTCCTATTTGTCTGTCAATTGTTACTCAATGAGTTTTCATGGCTTATCAGATAATTAGATTCGTTCCTTGCTTGTTAAATTATTTTCTTGTCACGTTTTTATAGTTTTTTTTTATTTGCCGCTGATTATCGCAATATCAGAGTAAAAAATATAACAATTTAGATTTAGCAAATAAAAATACATCTTTAAAAATAAATTTCAAGCGGCTCTACAACTATGTTTTTGAAGACTGTTAAGCCTAATGGACAAACTGCCATTGCTTTCCAAAACGAAATAGCTCCAATCTTTCTATGCCAACTGACCAAGGAAATTTCTAAAGCATGAAATAATCAGAATTTCTGCTCAAATAAATGCACTGAAATATGACTGTAGATTTCATATTGAATAATACCTGGAATTTATGATAATTTAGATAATATGTATACGAAATTGTATATAGTTTTGCATAATCAGCAATTACATTGCGCATAAATTAAAATGTATGCAATTTCAGTTCTACATTTCTACGAACTCTGTATATCTCAATTATCCTTACATGCAGCTGCTGATTTAACCTTTACGTGACTAGAGATAATCAGCTATAGATGTATTAAATTTTTAGCGATTTGCAGAATATTCTATGTCAGATGACTGGTTACATTAAATAATGTCAAGGAATATGAGTTCCTTGTCTTTAACATTGTGGCATGAAAATTTTAAACTTGATTCACTTACCTTTTTAAATTTATTGTTGTACATTTGCGATAACATGAACACAATAAATTCTACAGCATGCATTGATAGCATGAAAATAATGGTCCAAATCAAGAAAAGAGCTGCTCTTAAATATGCTTAAAAGAATTTTGAGAGTTAATTTAAATTAGAGAAACAATCGTACACAACGCACACATGGAAATAAAAATGGCATCATTGAAAAATCTCTTTCTTAGTTTTCAAATGTTACCAAATGTTCTTTTAAGCTACTTTTACTAGGAAAAACCGTTTAATTTCCTTTTGATTTTTTATTAAAAATGTAAATAAAACCATCTATTATTCCTCTCATGTTCCCTAAGAATAGTAATGTCCTGAAATTGATAACTCAATGTTCAAAGATCTGCTTTGTATTAATTTTTCATCATGCATGTCACTTCTTGTGTGTTTAAATTTACAAATATATTGCCAGTCAGCAAATGCTTTTTTGCATTTGTTTATTGTTGTGGTTTTCTTCAACAATTCACCAGAAAGGACAAATCGTGGAAAGCCATTTTCTTGAAATCTTGACATCTTATGCATAACCGGGATTTGTAATTTTGGCCTACTTTAAAATTCGCCAATTAAAACTAAGAATGCAACTACTTTATGTGTAAGGAATTTTGGCGATCTTGGAGTAGGTTGAAAAGTGTCAAGTAAACTCAGAAATGCACTATTTTGGCATTTTATTGATTTATTAGTTTGTGTACTTTAAAAGAAGAGAAGTAAGTTTTAAAGAAAAGAAGTACTTAGAGAAAGAAGGGCTTAAAGCAAATTAGTGAAGAAAAGACGAATGTTAGAATGTCTTATTTTTGAGAAATGTAGTAATTTGCATGAAGTTGAATTCGCTACTTACGATTCTGTTAAGAAATGCTACTATTAAATGTAGGGTGTTTATTAATTATTGTCGGGGTTTCCATACCTCATTGCTTTCGAATAAAAAGTATTTCGCAGAAACCTATTATATATTCGTAAATTATAACTCAAAGAATTTTACGTGGCAACCATGCGATCTTAGCGCATTTGCAGTCTGGGTAATTACGACATCATAAATAAAAATGGCGACCGTGCAAGAAAAAGTAATATCTGTATTGTGGTTTTCCGAAATTAAATCAGTCATAATTACTCAACGTCGTTTCAGGACCACGTACAAGAAAGATCCTCCTTCGGATCTATCAGACGCTGGAAAACACAATATCTGAAAACTGGCAGTGTTCTACACTGAAAGGGAGAGGGAAGACCAAGTACTTCGCAGGAAAATGCTGATCGCATGCAAGAAACGTTTACTTTCAGTCCACGAAAATCAACAGGACAATCTACATATGCTGCATACGACGATATGGAAAGGCAGCCATGTAAAAATTCATTAATCTGTTTGATATCGTTAATAAAATTCTTTGGTTGGCATTTACGAATACATAATCGCCTTCATCTGAATGCCTACAAAGTGTACATAGTGCAAGCTTTACACTTTAATATCATTATAAAATTCTTTGAGTTGTAAATTACGAATAGGTAATGGGTTTTTGCGTAATATCATTTTATTCTAAAGTTATGAGGTACGTAAACCCCGGCAATAATTAATGAACACCCTGTTTATTAAATATAGCTTCGAAATTGCTTCAGATATGGATCCTTCTGAAAGTGAAACACATAATACTTTGAAAGAATCTCTGGAAACATACTTTATCAAGGGACTGGGGGGGGAGAGGTTCATTACGTCATTTTCAAGTCATGAGATCGTATTGGAATTTATCTTTGATCTCTTATTCTCTGTCCTTACTTTCAAAACAAGGCGTAAACCGAATTCTCATTGAATTTTACGTTTATCGCTGATCAGGGAAAAAAGGAAATTTTCTGGAGCTGAGAAATACCCGTTTCTATGAACAATCGGGTATATAACGGTCTTGAGATCATTATAGAGATATGAGATAAAGTTAAACAGATGTTTGGAACCATAAGCATGTGAAGGTTTTAACTTAATTTTAAATTATACAAGTATCTCCACTTTCACAATATACTCAGCCATATTCTTAAAATATTTTTGAAGGATTTGTTTGGTTTACCTTCCTTTGTAAAAAACACTGTTTTTCTTTAGTGCTGCCGTTGTCGTTAGTTTCTGACCTACTAGTATTTTGTGCCCATTCTTGATTAAACTTAACTATTTGCTTAGTGATAGTTAACTAGGTATCGATGTCACCTATAACCAATTAGGTAATGTTGATGTTATATTTAACTGACCATACCATATGCAAGGCATCTGAAGCTGAACCAGGTAGTATCGTGAACCCGATTGTTGGCTTTTCCAGTTTTCTTTGTCACACGCAAACAACGGTATCAGCTGTGAAACCGGAGACCAAATCGGCTCAAAATGTCTAAGGTTAGAGAAAAGGATACAAAAAATGTACAAGAAAAGGATATACAAAAGCAAAAATTAATTCATGTGTTAGTATGCTAAAAGTTAACAAGAGAGAGAGAGAGAGAGAGAGAATGAAATGTGGCAATGAAGTAGAAACAAATAATTTGTAATTGCAACATTCGCAATCATTAAGGATAAGGGAGAAACACAAAATTTAGCATTAAAAAAACCTTTTATTATTATTGCTGCATTTTGTAATTAATATTTTCTTCTAATTGTAATTGTTATGTATATATTTAAAACCCTCTCTTGTAACATTATATAAACGAAAAATTCATCTATAAATATTGTTACGTTTTCATCGTAGCGGGTTCGGATTGAATGGACTTTACTAGAGGACAGCACAAATAAATTTATGTACAAGTATTTACAGGATAACTTGATAAAGTAAAACTTCAGATAAAAACAATCCAGCAGTCGACAGTCACTAACAGCGTAAATACAAGCCTTGCGCATAATAAAAATAGACTGCAAAACAGCTATCGTATAGCACAGGAATCAGTAAGTCACAGCGATATCAATAATACAATATTAACAGCAAACGTAAACACAGTTGACTAATAACAAACGAGAAAAGTAATCCGCTAGTCCAGCGATACGCTTCTCTTCCGAGAGGAAAAACCCTGCTGAAACTTTGGCAACCCGTCCTTTATATAGACGTGCGAACTCGTGCCCAAAAGCACGCGAAACACCGCGAGCTATCCAGTGGCTACCAGACTATTCCTTTGGCCAAACTAACTCGGCTGGCGCGAAACTCCTCGTCAAATATCACCAACTTCTGTGTGCTTCCGTGGCCCTCGCCCGCTTATAACAATATTTTCTCAAAGTTTATAATTTTTCAACATTTTTTTACTCACTTTAAGCTCTTTATGACACTTCAAGTTGTTATAGTATTAAAACAAAGTTTTAAAATTCTTTTCGACCCTGAAATGCAACTTTTCCCCACTATTACCAAACTAAAATTTAAACAAACTTTTTAAAGACCTGTTTTAAAATTTTCAATTTTTGAAAACAATTTTTTTGCGGCATTTTAAGATGTTATTGTATTTCCACCAAATTTTTTTAATATTCTTTTTTAATCTAAAAAGCAGCTTTCCCCGCTATTACCAAACTAAAATCTAAAGGAAAGATTTTATTTTCGTTCCACCCCAATTTACAGTACTATTCGTTTCGATCAAACATTGCTAAAGGTTCTCTCGCCAGACAGAAGTGTCTTTCAGAATTGCGCTCCGCTATTATCTATTCATAGATTTCGAAGAGAATGCAAACTTCTTCTCGCAATCCAAAACGATTCTAAATTCTTCTTCAAATTTATTCTGTATTTCTTTGTCCTCGACTCGCAGGATTCTGGTTCGCTTTTCGTGTTATTTAGACGGCCTCTTCTAATGCCGCATTCTTTCTTGATGTTTCATTTACTTTGGTTTAGAGTCCCCGCGAAGCCCCTTTAGAAACGCTGACGCATTTGCATTGATATTAAAAACATGCAATAACCACTGCTCCGTAGTCTCATAATCATGCAGTTGTTGTAAAGAAGATTTATTGTGAGTTAAAAAGAAGCAAAATCCAAAAAAGTGAAAAATTGCGCTGTTATTGCAAGAAATGCAATATTATACATGTATTTATGTGAGTTCATTCGCTTTTATTATGAAAAGTTAGATAAAGGATAAAAAAAGAAAGAATTAATGTAGCTATTTCTGAATATAGATCTTCCTATGTTTAATAAAGGATTCCTCAAACCGTAATCTAGTCCACAGAAAATTGTAACTGTATTCATTCTCTAATGTCTATTTATTATCATGTGAAAACATGATGTTGTTTTGGTTTGGGGTTTTGAAACCTAAAAATGCACGGGTAGAAAATTGGTGACGCTTTTGGAGCATCAATTTGTCTCTTTAAGGGTTATTAGAAAATTATAAAGAAGGTTGTGGCATTTGGTGACTTATTTTCTACAAAATATTTACTCGCGAATGTCTGCCATGTACCCGATTCTCCCGTCTGGTTGATAAAGAGCGGGGTCGTAAGAAGTTATTGCCAGAAGAAGCACAAGTAGGGATTGAGAATGAACGCAAAACAATGAAGGAGATATCCGAAGTTATGTATATATTTTTTTAAATTTTGCCTCCTTATAGCTAACAAAAAAAGCTTTTGTAGTTCGAACGATGCTGAGCTAGCCCCTCCCCTTTTCCTCCCCATCGTTTTAAATATCAACTTATGCGTAATTTGAGTCTCACGTAGTTGTTTCAAATTGGTTTTTCATGAAAAAAAATTGAGTATCCGGCATCAGGAAGAAAAAAAAAATTAGAACTCCATCGATTTTGAAATAACTTTGCCATCTTCACAAAAACCATCGCTTTTCTAAATGTTGATAATTGCGAAATATGAATCATGCGAGATTATGATGTTTCTCTGTTGCGATTGATACTAGGTAACTGAAAAGAAAACATATTTGACTTGAAAATTAAGATACAAGATTTAAATTTTTTCATCTTTAATAGTAAAAAAGGCATTTTTTTGAATTTTTTGTTATATATTTGTAAAAATTAAATTATTCAATTGATTTTTTTAACTAATTAATGTAGATGTGAAAAATTAATAATAAAAAATAATTAACATGGATGTTTGAGAATGTATATTTTTATATTCGAACATGTGGTTTATCTCTCAGAAAAGTCTAGATTCATTCTTTCATTAATTTATTTATCCTTGAAGGATGTTTATATTTTCATACTTTATACACAATATAAACGGGTGCGATTCCGAAGAGAAGCCATTTTTGAATTTTTAAACTCTATTCATTCCATTCCGAGAAACCTAAATTACATAATTTATATACAAGAGTAAGTAGTAAGAAAAACGTCAATCTACATTGGCGACCCAAAAGCAAAAGAGTCTGAAATTTTTTCCTCCGTCATTTTATGTTATGAAATTCCGATAGGATTTTTTTTGACACTCGTCGATTTAGTGAGGGAATTTTAGGTATCTTTAAAAGAATTTTGCAGGCTTTAGGGATTTTAATCCCTTCACTCGGAGAATGAGAATTTTCAGAGGTATTCTTCTTATAGAACGAGTATAGAATGAATAAAATGAAAAAGTGGGAATTGGATCAGGAAATAAGAAAACATTTTACAATGGTTAATATTGACTAAATAAAGATAAAAATTAGGAAACTAATTAAGTTTTAAGTTAAGATTTCATGACACAAACATACATGCACACACGTGTAAAAACACGCACACATGTGTATATGATATATGACAGCTATTTTTTCAATTATTGCAATAACTAACGTACTATTTTCATAAACATGATTCCAAATGAAATGGATTCCATTGTTTTATACTTTATATGCTTTTTTTCTACAAATATTTAATTATTTTTTATACATGTATATATAATACAAGACTGTTATTTTTTTAAATTATTGTAAGAACTAACGTGATATTTTCGTAAACATGATTCGCAATGAGATAGATTCCATTGTTCCATACTTTATATGTTTTTTTTGTATAAATACTTAATTATTTTTTATACATCAATGTATAATACATGACTGCTATTTTTTCAATTATTTCAATAACTAACGTGCTATTTTAGTAAACATGATTCTCGATGAAATAGATTCTATTTTTTGATACTTTATATGGTTTTTTAATAAATATTTAATTATTTTTTATATAAGATAAGAATTTGACTGTGTGTACGAAATGAACTATTCTCTTTCTTTTTTTTCATGATCTAGAATATCATTTGGATTTGTCAGAGTTATATATAACTCTCTCTTTCTCTCTCTATATATATATATTCTACGCTCTTTACTAAAAATATATTAAATTTTTTTTAAAAAAAAATTGTATGAAAATTATCAAATTTGTAAACATTTCCTAATCTTTTTAACCTTTGGTATTTCTTTCTAAATCAATCTACTCCTCCCTTATATATTTTATTCCACAAAATAATGTCTGAATGATTTATACCAGTTAAGTAATGATATTTATTCCATTGCTCGCAATAAACAGCGCAACATTATCCTTACCTACCTCTATATTTATTTATCGAGTTGTCATTGCTGCATCTTTTCTGTGCAAGGTGACCCTCCAGTTGATTAACAAGGTTGCACTTATTTGTCGCGTGACCAGGTAAGCCTCCTGGAACTCCCTCAGATGAGCTTCCGCCATTCCCTACCCCCCGGAACATTTTTCCTCCTTTCATTATCCGGGAGCTGCACTTATCCGGCAGTGACTTCTTGGGGGAGTTGATCTATGAGTCATATTGTTATAGAAATTGTCACGTAGCGTCGATGGTCTATTGCACTGAAGAGAAGTGGCGTTTCTTTTCGACTTTTTCGTAGAAAAGGCAACTGATTTCCTCTTCTAACTCGCCAAATTTCTTTCGGATTTTGTATAGTACCAGCTTAAAGGTGAAACATTTCTCTTTTGGTGGAGAAATATATTTATAAAGAAAAAGATGTTGGCAACCATCAAAAAATACCGTAAAGCAATTTCGATTCGCCTACACATTTTTGATTTTTCATTTATACGAAAATCCATCTTTAGGAATTGCATTTATATACACTCTGTGGTCAAAAATATTCGGACACCCCTTTAAAAAGTGTTTCTGGTGGATGAAGCAATTTGATGCGTAATATAAAGCTATTAAAGCCTTAGTAGTGGTTTGTAAGGTTGTATTTATACATTCATGAGGCAATGAGTAAGTCAAAGGAGCTTAGTCAGTTTGATCGTTGCAGTATAGTGGGATGCAATCTTTGTGGGAAATCAGTTCGTGAGGTTCTACTGAAGCGTAAATCCATTGATTATTATGTAATTGGTAAATGGAAACTGGAGAAAAACGAACTGATTGGCCGAAAAAATGTGGTGAACTCAGCCGCAGAACTCTGAAAAGGACAATGAAACGAATTCGTAAATCCTCGTTGGTGGAAATTTTTCAGGAGTTCCAAAACTCATCAGGTGTTACTGTTAGCAGCAGGGCTGTTCGTCGAGAGTTACAAAACTTGGGATTCCATGGTCCTGCAGCCCCACTCAAGCCGAACATCACTCCATAGAATGCGAAACATCGATTGCAAGGGCACAGAGCTCACCGTCATTGGACTGTGGACATCTGGAAAACTGTTCTGTGGAGTGTTGAATCTCGCTTTACAGTCTGGTGGATGCCCGGCGAAAGTTTCTTTAGTGACTGCATTGTGGCAACAGTTCAGTTTGGTGGTGAAAACATAATGGCATGTGTGTGAAAGGGGGGGGAGGCCTCGTGGTTTGGCCTGAGCCTGTTATTTTCTGTGGTTAGAAGCATGAACTCTGAGATGCATGTGGACATTCAGGACAATGCTGCACTTCCAACTCTATGACAATATTTTAGGAAAGGCCCGTTTCTCCACCAGCAATATAACTGCTCCATTCAAACATCGAAGCTTGCACAGTATAATATATTTCAAGAAATCATCTTTGATCAAACTTCCCTAAGGATACAGATTTGAACCTGTTAATTCATTTTTGATAATCATAAAAATATTTTGTTAATTTATTTTCTTGTACAGTAAGTATGCAAACAAAAAATACTGTAATCCCAGAAAAATTGGATCTCGAACGACATTCACATTTCGGGCAGAAAACATAAGTTTGGAATTATATTCGGATCATGATGAATAATTCAAATGTTATCGTATCTATGATTAAGATAAATCATAGATGATCTAAACAGCTGAAATTTGAAATATGGATCTCGAATTTGCAGACTTCAATCAAACTTTGAACTTAGCCCGTTTTCAAAACGCCTATCTGACCTTCCGAGTGTATCTGCCAAATTTTAAAGATATAAGTTGATAAAATTTGGCACAAAAATTTGCCATCTAAAACGCAGACCTGAATCAAATTTGCCGAAGACTTAACCGCCTGTTTGTCTACATATTCGAATGCATGCTAACTGGATAATTCAAAAACTAGGCGTCTTGGTAAATGGATTTAATACGTTATCTTGTTACTGCACTTGTAATTATGGGTCAAATTTCGGTATCAATAGTCCAGAAATAACAATAATAACAAGAAGAAACATGACATTCATTTTAGGGACTCTGAAAAGGAAAATGTATGCAATCGGAGTGCCTACTTCTTTGCCCTTGATCTAAAATTTCATGCGGGGGTGGGTGAAGGGATTTATCTCTTTATCTAGCAGTATATGAGGGTATTTCGAGGAGATCACTTACACTATTTTAAAAAAAGATGCTCTCGTATAAAAGTGAACATCTAAACACTACTAATTACGACAATTCGGGTTGATTGTTTGGACACAATATTGCCTGTTTTTTTTTTTTTTTTCAAAATGTATTCTGAGGCGGTCACGTTACGAAGATTCCATCTCATTAAGGTGTCAGACGTGGAAAGATGAGCACATTTCATGTAATCACCTTTGACCTTGGATTTCCCCGGTTGAGTTTACTTCACTGCTAAACGTAAACTTCTCCTTTCATCTTTCATCCCACCCCTATTTTGACGAATTAAACCCAGCACAACTCATGCGCAAAAGCGCAGAGTTTTACAACCCATTGTCAAACAATCGTTCGGACCGCCTGCCAAAGACTCTCTGTGCGTTTCATGGTTGGCACACATTAAATCTGTCGTGGTCACAAAGTCCTCCAAGTTGAGAGTAATGCAACTAGAAGTACTGGTCAGAGGGGATTGTTCACTGTTCCAGATCTAACTTATGATCTGTGGATGACTGAATAGAATGCATACAGTCCCCCCCACAAAAAAAGGTTTGTGACGTGTGTGAGCTAAAAATCAGACTTCTACTATCGGGTGCTCAAAGGTCCATACCCTTAGAAGCTACTGCACTCCTCCTTCTGTTGTAAAGCAGAACACGAGAATAACAATGGATAAAGAAATTAGAAAACATTTTAGAAGGAAGTTATTATGGGCAGATTTCGAATAAAAGTTAGGGAATTAATTAAGATTTCAATTAAGTCAAAACACATTTTATATATATGTACGCTTCATAAAATTCTAAGATAAGTTATACAAACTTTTTAATCCTTTAAACCTTTGATAGTATTCTTCCACACGTCGTTTAAGATTAATGCATGAATTAATGTAAAATTCAACTCTTATAAACACGACTGCTAAAATTCGAATCGCTCAAGATTTGGAGCGAAAATTCCTGTATTGTACGTACATATTCAATTCGGTGTAGTAATTAACCATCACTGGTTAGATTTGACGTAAACTTTATAATGCTCCTTTATTGAATGACGGTTTTCCCGGTGGGAAAGGATAAATTTAATTATACCAGCAAAGAGTAACTTATTAAACATCCGAAATATATTCCGAGTTTTGGTGTGCAATATGGAATAGGGGTTTGTCTGAACCACTGCCAGGTCTTTTAAATTAAATGTTGAGTATGAGAAATAATAGTTATTATTAATAGCCTTTTAACTAGTATTTTATAAATGAGCATTTAGGATTAAATTTATGCAATGAAATAATGGCTACTGCATTACTCTTAATTAAGTAATGTTGGGTGATATTTATAGTATTTTAAATCACATTTAATTGTGATTTAATTAATTGTGAAAAATACGACTCTGTATTTTAATGGTAGGAAAATATTACTCCAAGCCTAATTATATTATAATCCTTTTATTTAAATACATGTTACATTAATATAATGTTACTTTATGTGTGTTAAAGACTTATGCATTTTGTATTAGTTGTCTAATACTTTGTATTTTTAGGTTATATTATTTCTTGTAGTTTTTTTTTTCCAAAATAAGTCTAATAAAAAAAATACGAAGATATATCAAGGCAAAGTTAAAAGTACTGCAACTGAACTCTTGGATTAATGGTGTCTTTTTTGCAGTCCTGTTAAATTGATTCAGTATTTGTTAACCACTCATAACATTTGCATTTTATTTTTTTATCGAATAATTTGAAATGTTAAACACTTGTAATATTATTTTAGATTTGATTGGTTTAGCTTACATTTGTTACATTAATGTCCTTTTTAAAGTGATGCTTGGTGAGCAGTAGTGAAAAAAGGAAACCTAGAGACGAAGTCTCAAAGTAGACTGGGTCACTTTGACAGCGACACTTGGGTTGTTTTGGGTCTAGAAGTAGCTCAAATGAAGACCTAGTCTCAAAGAAGGCAAAGTTTGTTTTGGGCTGGGGAAAGAAAACCTAGAGAAGTAGTCCAAAAGAAGACCGATAGAAGTATTTAAAAAAAGACCGAGAGAAGTATTAATAAAAAAGACAGAGAGAAGTATTTAAAAGAAGACTTAGAGAAGTAGTAAAAAAGAAGACCTAGAGAAGTAGTCCAAACGAAGACCGAGAGAAGCAGTCCAAACGAAGACCGAGAGAAGCAGTCCAAAGGAAGACCGAGAGAAGTAGTCCAAAAGAAGACCGAGAGAAGTAGTCCAAAAGAAGACCGAGAGAAGTAGTCCAAAAGAAGACCGAGAGAAGTAGTCCAAAAGAAGACCTAGAGAAGTAGTCCAAAAGAAGACCGAGAGAAGTAGTCCAAAAGAAGACCTAGAGAAGTAGTCCAAAAGAAGACCTAGAGAAGTAGTCCAAAAGAAGACCGAGAGAAGTAGTCCAAAAGAAGACCGAGAGAAGTATTAAAAAAAAAAAGACCGAGAGAAGTATTAAAAAAAAAGACCGAGAGAAGTATTAAAAAAAAAGACCGAGAGA
>JAOUZG010032859.1:12842743-12860966 GCA_026289955.1 Argiope argentata | reverse complement strand
ACAGAGAGACATACACAGACACAGACAGAGATAGACACATACACATAAAGACAGAGAGACAGACGCATACACATACAGACAGAGAGACACACAGAGACAGACAGAGAGAGGGGGCAAACATACACACAAACACATACATACACACACACAGAGACAGGCAGACAGACATGCACACACAGACAGACAATTTTTTATAATTAAATATTGACATGTGACTATACATGGCCTTCATAAACGTGAGAAAGATGGAGTAATGCTCAGAGCTTCGAACTCCCATGCATCTTTCTCATGCTTGATCCCTCGTTTGCGATTTTATTTCGCTTATAACTTATTTTAGCCATAGACTAGAACTTTGTTTACGATTATATAATATAAAACATTTGCCGACTGAAGCTCGGTTTTCAGGTACTTTGCTTAATATTATGTATGTGTAATATTATATTCGGAATTCATTATTTAATTTTCCACTAATTAAAAAATCTGAAGAATACTGTATTAATAAGTAATGAAATGAGAAATAAGAATCAAAGAGTTTTTGGAAAACTGTAAAATTTGTTTTATTTTTCACCAAATAATTGTACCCGACATGTTACAAATAACTATGAATAATTTGGAAACAATCGATTGCCTCATTTGTATTTGTGCTATCTCTAATGCGTGAGCTTTTTTATCGACATTTTGAAAGCTGTCAGTTTGTACTGGGAAACAAATTTTATGAAAAATTGTAAAAATTGCTTTGCTTTCCATTGAATAACTTTTCTCGACATGTTACAAATAAATATGAATAATTTGGAAACAACTGATTACTTAAATTTTTATTTTTGTCTTCTATAACGTATGAGCTTTTTTGTCGACATTTTCTAAGCTGTTAATTTGTTACAGGAAACGAATTTTTACTTTTGATATGGCCCTGGGGGATGTTCTTTTCTGGTGTCGATAAAGACATTTGCTCCATTTATAATCCGTTTGTTATTGAATTCATTTAACGATAACACTTCAGAAACATATTTTTAAATTTAAACTTTCCGATTCTATGCTTATGTTCTCTTTCGCTTAGGAAGTTCAAGTTGTTTACGCGAATAGAATTGTGCATCCTGTCTTTAGCATTAAATATCCTTCATGTTTTAAACTTCGATAAACAGGAAGGCATTAACGAACGATGAACTTTCGAACGAATACCCGATCAATCACGTTTCTGCGTTACAGTTTACAAGTTAGAAAATGTTCTCGCTTTTCTGGAAATTGTATGCCTTAACGAAATGCAAACTAACCATGAAATGTTTGAAGTAGTTCAATCAAATAAATGCGAATTTCACAAACAGTGTTATGGAGTTTGTTAGAAATTGGAAATATCTGTCTCAATTTGTCTTAAATGATGTTTCCTTGTTAAATTTAATTTGTCTTTAATTATTTTAAATCCCGATATTTGAATTGCAAATTGTTAATCATGGACGTATTGTCTATGAATAATAGGCAACTGTAGCCTAACGCTGAAGAGCTGGCTGGTGTGACGTATAAACCACGTGATATCGAGCGAGTCTATTTTTATAATTTGGGAGACGGAACATGAATTAAAATTTGCCGATATAGTTATTTCATTCTATTACATCAAATGATTAAAAATAATGGAAGTAGGCAAAAAAAATCTTGTGATTGTTAAAAAAAATCGCTTCTTTTTGGTTTAGGCTAAAAGTAAATATGCTGTTCTTTTGATGATGAACATTCCATAGTTCGAATTCGTCATCCTTTGGGTTGAAGTCAAATTGATTCTATACCATCATGGTGTAGAATTCTCGGTTAACAGAGAACAATGTGATGTTTTTATCTACGTGCTAGAGTTATCGATTATTAAGGATTAGCCGATACTTTAAAATATAAAAGTCGTTGATGTAAACTGCAATATAATAATTATTCGCCTAATTTGAGTACTATTTCTATCTTAAATGAAGAAATTAAAGAATTGTAAATTTTTAACCCATTATATATCTATATATAATATATAAATGTAATGATATACCTTAATTTCTTATTTTTAATCTTAAATTATAGATAATATTCTAAAATTTTATTTATTGATACAAATCGCAATTTTTAAAAATTATATCTAACACTTATCCCCCCCAAAAAGTTGACACTTTAGTTCCTGATACAATAAGCGAAAAAATAAAAATCCCTAACGCCAATATCCAACTATGATTTTCTTTTCTAAATCGAGACGTGGGAAAGAAATCCCCGAAAGAATTACTTTGTAAAAGCACTAAGTAAAAAATTCCGTAAACTCTTCTCTTGTGTCTCGATGTAGACAGACAGATCTTATTATTTTTCTCTTTTTATAAGCTATTCCCTGTCGTGCAAAAATGCATTCTTGACTTATTTCAAATTTGACCTTTTGTCGGTAACACATCTTGTCTCACATATGACATAAAATATTAAATGCTTTTCGATAAGCTGCAGAAATTCATGTTGAATTAATAGTTTTCCTCCGTTATTTCGGCAGAAGGTCCCCTTTTATCGACTTTTCAAGATTCATTATTTTGACCTTGGGCAGAAATAGAGTAATGCACCTACCCGATCGAAAGAGTTATTGAGAATGCTTTCAGAGTTCATTTAAATTAGAGAAGGGAATTTTATTAAATTCTAACTGGTGAAGCATCTATTTCATGTTCGTGCATCTAATGTGATACTGCGGATTAGCTTTAAACAGTTATAGAAATTAAAATTTGGGAAAAGTGGAAAAACCAAATGCCTTAAAGTTAAAATACTTTATTTTATGTTTAAATTCAAGTGGTTAAAAATTAAATATTTTCTAAAACAGGGAAATTTTAAATTTATAACACTTATGTAATTTAACTTTTGAAAAAGTAATAATTTCGATTATAAAACAGTTAACAAGTAATATTTTAGGACTATGCTAAAAGATATATAAAGAAACATTCATTATTTGAATTCTATTGCATTTTATAACCAATATAATTGCGTTATAAACTGAGAGTTATGTGACATTTTTGGGTTATAAACTGTTAAAAAAAATGGCATATTGGTGATGTTTCAGTCATTTCTTAATTGACTTTTTTTTAAAAAAAAATATTTGTCGTAGGTTTTACATGAAATTATTAATTTCACCGCTATGAGTTCTGTGGGAAAATTCAGATATTAATAAATATACATTTCATTTACTTTACGTAGATTTTTTTTGTTTCAAATTGTTACTTAGATTTTTACTTTTGATCGTAGTAAAAACTGCACATTTTTTACATTGTAGGAAAAATTCTTAAATCAACATTTTAGAAAACCAATCTTAATTCCTCTTTATGCTACCCAAATCAGAAAAAAGAAATAAAAATAAGTAAGTAAAAGAAATAAATACATAAATAATATAAAAATAAACAAAAATAAATTTAAAAGACATCTGCTAAAATCAATGTATTTGTTCCAAAAAAAAATGGAAGGAAAAACGTAAATAAATTCCAAACAAGCAATTAATTATTAAAGAATTTAGTTCAGTATCTTTTATCAAGAAACATCGTGATTGTTTTTTTTTTATTTATTAATTTTTTAAAATCTGCTTCGAAATTGTTTGGTAATCGTTTGCAGATTTCTTGTTGATTCGTGAAGTTGTTTTTACCAAAAGTAATGAAAAACTGGCTTTAAATGAAAATGCAAATTGTTTTGAACAAATTCGCGTTGGAAGAAACATGATGCTGTTTTCTTGAAAGAATTAATACAAAAATAAAAAGCTTTTAACGCATTTCTTTTTTTACGATTATACAAATTAAATGGTACGTTTTCTTTCCATTATTTTCCAAACTTTTCCATTATTGAAATACTTGTTCTTGAATGGATTATGCATAAATCGTTTGCCGTCGATAGTAATCGTTCCAAGATTATAATTTTAAGCATATCGAAAAAGAAATGAAATTCTAATGCATATTTCAGAAATGAGAATTGAAATATAAACATTGTATGAAACAAGAAAAATTTATTTTGTTATTATTATTTTTATATTTTCTTTTCCTTCATAAAAACTTCGTTTTCATTTATTTCAAGATTCGCTTTAATTTAAAGAAAGAAAATCTTGAATAGATACTTGATAAATCGCCATCTTTCAAGTTTTTCAGAATAATTTCTATTTCAAAGTCAGTCAAAATCAAAGAATAAGAAACGATGAAAAAGACAACATTCATTTGTTCTGTGGTTCTATTTATTAAAAATTATTGAAATGAAAGAATCTTATTTATTTTGCAAAGATTCCTCTTTAGAATTTAAAATTACTTTTTTCTACTTTGTTATTTCTTTAAAATCTCCACAGCTTTATTTTTTGGGGGCAGTTCTGGAAAAAAACATCTGCCTTCAAAATGTAAATTGGTATAGAATTGTAGAGTATACTCGTATCTCCAATCCGATGTATTGGGCCGCCACTTGTCGGATTATGGAGTTCTCTATACTATGCAGAATCATATAGACATCAATGAATTAGAAAATAATACAGTTTTTTTACGAGTGTAAAATGACTCAAAACTATGTTTAAAAGAAATTACTGTGTTAATGTGTTGAATAGAAACTTGTTAAACATACAAATCATGTACTAAAAGGGCGAAGATTTTGTGTTTTAATAATAATAATAATAATAATAATAATAAAAGACCTGATCACCAAATAACATGTCCTTAAAGGTGCTTCGGTTTAGGAGTCTCGAGATATTGAATATCCGATTAAAGATATTCTATAATAAAACAATAGTTTTATTAATTACTGAAAAGTATAAAAAATTATTCAAAAGATTTTTCAAGGACAAGATTGTAAGAGTTAATTACTGGAAATGATATTAGAAGAAAATTAAATCATAGTTCAGCTCTGTTAAAGTACACTAGAGTTATTTTGGGACGAGATCAGATTATTGGCTGATGAGATTGACATCCAGGGCCCGACTTAGCCTAGTTGGGCCCCAAGGCAAAAACTTCTTTGGGGCCCCCTCTGCTTTACTACTTTAGCAATAAAGGACATTAACTAAAAATGGAAACAAAGTAAAACTTGTGTTACATTTGGGGGCCCTCACTTATGTGGGCCCAGGGCAACTGCTCCGTATGCCCCTGCCTTAGTCAGGCCCTGGGTGACACCTCATCTGGCTTTCCCCCTCTCCATACTCTCACACTTCCCCAGTGGAAGAGGATTTGGCCTTGAAGAAGTAAAATCCAGGAATAAAATCACGAACTTGAAACCTTCCACTTCTGAAGCCGAAACCTTTGAACCATGTCTCCACGGCCCACATTATATCGTAATGAATATAACCCACGAAAAAAGTTTTTTTTTTAAGAAATTAAACATGGAATACCATTAAAAATACCCAAGTGTTTTTTTTTTCGTTTAAAGATGCTATAATTATACATAAGATTAAATTCAAATTTATCTAGGAGCTTTCCTTTCAACATTCTCTTGTGCTGTCTTTCATATTTTTACTTAATTTTCTATTTTTTAGTTTATTAATAAAATTATTTTATTTATCCTGATAGTGATAGCATAAAAACGTTTTGCGTTTAACAGTGAAAATTTGTTATACGGTCTTGACAGCGAATTTGCAGATTTCGATCAAATTTTGAGTAACATTTGTCTAGAAGAAGTTTGTCTGTCCAACTATTTGAATATAATTGAGTACGGCAATTAGAAAATAAAATTGCTTGGATAGATAAAATTCAGCACATAGAGTTAACATCTATAGAGTAAAAACCTTTTAAAATTTTAGCCGAATCTAACGAAGGTTTTACTGTCTGTCGGTCTGTACCTTCAAAAACATATAAACGTGAAAATTTAGAAATATAACTTAGATGTATCAAATTTTGTATGAAGTTTTTTCAGTACACTTTTTTGTTAAATCTTTATTCTATTCGGTCGAGAAAAACGCATCTAAAGCACACTTTCTACTTTCGTACAGAATTAACTAGTGATTGATAGCCAAAAATCTCGCCAAAGATGGCACTACAGTTACAGGAAAAATGATGAATTCACGCCAAAAGCTAATATTTTGCATCCGTTCCACATCAGCGCCTTGCAAGGCATTCTTCGATAAGTTTATTACGGTAAGTTAAAGGTAAATTTATTACAACTTGTGAGAGAAAATCTTGGGGAGATCAGCCCTCCTGGTTTTAGTTCTTGTTTCTTTACCTTTGAGTCATCTATGAAAAGTGTCTTATATTGAAATCTATTAATGAGCTGAGTTTTTTTTTCGATTTGGATGTCTAGGTCGACAACCAATTCCGTGCTATAAAAATATTTCTATCGGGTTTCTGCTTTTCTCACTAATGCTTTCATTAACATCCAGTAATTCAGCTCCTTGTGGTAAATAGAGCGCGATGGTTATGCAGCCGCTTGTCATTAGAACTAATAACTCCTTGCCCGTATCTTAATTTTACTTCGGCAGATTCCTATGGGTCGAATGTGCTAATTACGTCATACGACGTCGTAACTCTGGGCATAATTTTTAAGTAATTGCTGGCACTTCTAATTACTCCCAGAACATAACGACCGGATCGTTTCCTAACGACGAAAAGATTCTGATTCCGTGTTACTAACATATCGATTAAATAATCGGAATTGTTATTAAAACTTCCAGCCAGAGTCTCGTTAGGCATTAGCCAATCAGTTTTCTTCTTGGAACACATTTTTCCAGAATTATTTGTGCTCCATTAGAAACTTTTTTCCCTCTTCCCTATCTTCTTCTTCTTTATCCCTTTTAATTTCCCTTTGATAAAGGCAGCAGCAGGTTTTTAAGTGTGTGTATCTGCTTCACCGCGTAAGAATTAAGAATACAAGATCATGAATTATCGGCACTCAGCGTCAAATTAGGAAGAGAGAGAAGGGAAAAAAAGCATAGGGATTAGGGATTTTTTTTGAAGGTAGGGACATAAATCCAATATTAATTTGAAGTCATCGCATCACAGGAAATTGAACTGCAATCCTTCTGAAATTGTTTTCCAATTTTCTGTACAAGCTGATATCTTGAAATGACGCGTCATATGGTTTCGACACTTCTGGCCATTAGTGAATAATAATCAAGTCTTTGGCCATAATCCCTTCCCTGCAATGTTAATTAAGTCCGTAATAATGACCATTCCCGTTCCTTTAATTATTCGATTTTCACTGAAGCATTAGTTCGTTTGTATCAGTTGGCAGGTAATAAATGCTAGCCCGAAGTAGATGGTTACCCTTTATTCTGGTGTAGGAAATGATGCGTAATATCTTTTAATTGAAATAAAAATCGCCTTCATTAATGCGATGCTAGCCCCCTACCTGCATTATGCTACATACCATTGAAAATGAGTTTTAGAACTTATTTGTTGCATATATATATATATATATATATATTAGATAATATAATTTCTTATAATTGGAATTTTTTTTAAGTAAAAGCTTTTAGAAGTAATTGGAAAAAACATAATAGTTCCTAAAATTTGAGGTTTTAGTTTTTTTCCCCATAAGATTAATAAGTTGGTTGTGCATACGTTGGACAATGTATGAAAAGATAATTCATCAGCGTGGATAGAAAAGTATATCAATTACAAACAAAAACTAATGTACTCAACTTTCTAACACAGACAATTTTTAAATTTCGTTAAACATTCGATTAACTTTTGAAATTTCATTATAGGATTGATCTTTAAATAATTTTGGCTAGTTATTACAACCCAAGTTGATGATATGACCTGACTTGCAGCTAATAATATTGGTTAATCAAGAGAAATCCTTTTCCGTGCAATTTTCTTAAATTGCCATTTGGAATTTACGCATGAATTGATGTAAAATTATATTTTTCTTATCAGTTAAAAAAACATTTGATTCCAGCAAAATGTAGTCTAATCAAAAACACAATCTTTTCTTTGAATAAGTAAAGTCACACGAATACTTTTCGAAAAATATGCTGTTATTGTCAAACTCAACTGTGTTTAGTCAAAAGTTTCATGTTTCACTACACGTTTAGATCTTCAGTAGATGTCGAGTAATCTTTTACTTTCAATGAATACACTAAACATCAATTTATGTCATGTGGTGTTTCTGTTCAGTCGGTTGATATCAGTGTCATCCTGATTGTATATCTATAAATTTTGATATTTATCATAGTTTAACAAGCAATAAAATCTATTTCAAAATCCCAAATATTTTTTTAACAAAATTTTATTAAAGGAAGGGGAAAAAGTTTGGCATTTTTTTATAACAATTACGTGTGTGTGTGTTTTCGCATCTTAAGAACATAAAAACCATGTAGCGGTTTTAGATTATTTCTCGTTTCGGCGTCTCTGAGTAGTTCAGTGATTTTGAATGTTTACAGTTAAAACTAAATCCAAACATATCAAAATTTTATGAAGTATTGGGGACTCTATGAGTAATGGAAACCATTTTTATCGTTTTAGTACAGATTACATAAAACCAGATCAATAGATAAGCACCATTTTTTGCAATATTGTACTATAAATAGCCGATACAATTTCCATTGCAGATAATTCCTTGCAAATGATCGAGCAATGTTAAAAAGCCATCAAATCAATCGACACCATTTCTTGAAATATTATACTATAAATACTCAAAACAATTTCCAGTGTAGATAATTCATTGCAAATGATTGAAAAATGTTGAAATGCTATTGGAAAAATAAACACCATTTCTTGAAATGTCATACTAAAAATATTCAAACCAATTTTCATTACAGATAATTCTTTGTGAATGATTGAACGATGTTAAAAAGCTGTTGGATCAATAGACATCGTTTCAAGAAATGATGCCTATTGATCTATTGAACTTGTCTATTGAACTTTTCTTGAGATGTTATACTATAAATGCCATTTACAAATTTAATTGCAAATAATTATTTTTAAATGATTGAGTAATGTTAAAAAGTTATTGGAACAATAGACACCATTTCTTGAAATGTTATTCTATAAACATCTGATTTAAATTCCATTGTAGATAATTCATTGCAAATAATTGAGCAATGTTGAAAAGCTATTGGAAAGATACACTATTTCTTGAAATATACTATAAATAGTCGACACAATTTCTATTGCAGATAATTCTTTGAAATTATAGTCAAGCTTAATTAAGGAACTGCTGGATCAATAGACATCATTCCTTAAAATGTTTTACTATAAATGTCCGATACAAATTCCATTGAAGATAATTCACAGCAAATGGTTGAGCAATGTTTTAAAACTATTGGATCAATAGACACCATTTCATGAAATATACTATAAATGTCCGATACCAATTCCATTGCAGATAATTCTTCGTAAATGACAGCAATGTAAAAAAGTTATTGGATCAATAGACACCATTTCTTATAATGTTATACTATAAATATCCGATTCAAATTCCATTGCAGATAATTCTTCACAAATGACAGAAATGTTAAAAAGTTATTGGATGAATAGACACCATTTCATGAAATATTATACTATAAATATCCGATACAAATTCCATTGCAGATAATTCTTCGTAAATGATCAAGCAATGTTAAAAAGTTATTGGATCGGTAGACACGATTTCTTGAAATATTTTGCTATAGATATATGATATATATTCCACTACAGATAATTTCTAAATGATTGAGCAATGTTAAAAAGCTATTAATAAACACCATTTCTAGAAATGTTATATTATAAATAGCCGATACAATATCTATTACAGATAATTCATTGCAATGTTTGAGCAATCTGAAAACGCTATTGGAAAAAATAAACACACCGATACGAATTTGGTTGCTGATAATTCTTCGTAAATGATGGAGCAATCTTAAAAAGCTTATTGGATAAGCAGAATATCGATTTTATGTTTGCTTATACTCATTTCCATTTACAATTAAAAAGCCAGTAAAGAATGCGGACAGGAAAATGATAGGCTACAACGGCTCTCCGGTTTAATTACAAAATGAGACATTCAAAATTCATTAATCACTTCCGATACTAATAAATGTTTAATCTGACAAGGCATCATTATCGGAGGTTTCAATTAATTCGGATTCTTTAAGTAGCAGAGGACCCACACAGATGCGGTTTGCAGGAGAGAGAAAAAAAAAGCAAAGCGAAACAAAGAATAACAACCGAATTAATCTTCTGAATACATAATACTCCTGCTGGTTAACGACCACATTCATGAATCAATTAATCAAATTAGTATTTCGTTTAACGTCCAAGCAGTTAATCTACTCGATGCCTCCTTGTCTGCCTTTTCTCTTTTGCAAATCCTTTAACTTTTGCCGATACGTCCATCGGAGAGTTAAAGATAGTGTCGGTGTTAGAGGGAGAGTGGAAAAAAGGGGGGGGGGTTATCAATTATCGGGGAACAACAACTCCGTGTTGTCGTCTAATATTCATCCCTATCGAGCTTCTAAAATTCGATTCAAAATTCTTGAACATAAATTCCGGGCATCACATTCCGTTTCCTAATCAATTATGTAAATGAGCCTTGCAGACACATCCATACATGCTTGCGCTCTGGCAGCTATTGCCCCGTCCCCCATCCAGTCTTCATCGACTCATTAAGATGAAAGTGTTAGACCCCTCCCCCACCCATTCCTTGGCTTCATTTACATACATTATGACATCCTTGGCTTTGTAAAGGTTTTCCCTCGTCCCCGTGCCGGAGAATACAAGGTCCGCTGGTATTTTGCCGCCCAAATTCCTCTGATTTTGGATGTTCGATGTTCTCGTTGCTCTTTGCGTGCCAAGATGTACTCGGGACCATGCAGGTGGTAATTAAGGCCGCGGTACAGGGCGGGTGTTTGCGCATTCTAAGTGCTGCTGATTTCGAAATGGTTCAGAGTCTCTGTTAAGTAAATTAAAGAAACTGTTTACTAAAAGTTTTGAGTGCGGTAATGTTTAAAGAGGTTTAATTTTCTGTGTTGAGGAGGATAAGGCTTTTTTTTAATTGCTGGACTTCTGCTAAATATCTGTATATTTTTCATATCCTTCATTGTAAAGCATAGGGGAATTATAATTAGAGTTCCCCTTTGAAATGGCCATAAAAGGAAATTTACTGGACCAAATGTTATCAAACATGATAATAATTAAAAGAATGTCAATGAAAACTCTTTTTCTGTTAAAAATGTTCAAAAACTCACCACTAGCGAAATATGGCGATGTATGCAATATTGTTAATTATTTATGGCCTGTTCATCTTATAAGAGAGGTTGATGTCAAATTGACTCGTCTCCGTATAGGGCATACTCGCTATACGCATAAACATCTAATTTTTGGTGAGGTGGCACCGAAGTGTCCCATATGTCGTATGGATTTTACTATTAATCACATTTTAATTGAGTGTCCATCTTTTAATTTCTTCCGTTTACTTTTTTTTAAAGTCATCTTCATTAAATTTACAAGACATAGTGGGAGAAAAATCCCACCCAAACCTTTTAAAAATTTTAAAGGCCATTGGATTTTATAATTCCATTTAGTACTTTTACATTTTTGTCTTTTTTCACCATTTGCATTCCCTCAAATGTAACAATTTACACACATCTGTTTCAGTTCAATTCCTTTCCATTTGGCGTTTCCACTTATTGCATTTTTATATTTAACTTTCGATTCGATTCGATTTATATTTTATTTAATATTTTCGATTTATATTTATATTATATTTTCAATTTATATTTCACCAAGTGTATTTCTAAAATTTTGATCTGATTTTACCATCCGCTCTGCGCAGTATGGCCAAATATGGCTCTTGCGCCAAAAAAAAAAAAAAAAAAAAAAAAAAAAAAAAAACTCAAACCAACCAGCAATATTGTTAAGCAAAATACGACTTGAAAACCCTAGTTTCAAATCGTCTCTGAAACGAGTTACAAAGCATGTTCGATGTGTGTTATCCCAAAGGTACTATTTAAAGGTGATAATCTAAACAATTTGGGGAAACTGAAAGATGCAATACATTGACATGTACCTAATACTCCTCCTGATATGTTAAGCGCTATTGTTGAGGATGCAGTAATACGATTAAACTTGCTTTCAAAAAAATGGTGCGAACACATTTTTCCTAGTAGTTTTTCTATGGCCACTTCAAAGTGAAACTTTAATTGTTATCACCCTGCAATTTTTTATTTTTTCATATTTATTAAGATATCTTCTTCTCTCTAGCTGTTACTTACCGAACAGAATAGTATTCCATACTTTTCACCTGTAAACAATCGTTTCTCTATCAATAGTACGAGAACGGGGTAGAAGGTGCATGCTTAAAAAAAATAGCTGGTTTGAAATAGAATGCTAAAAGACAGAGCAGCAATGTTTAAAATTGTTCGCAATTCATAAAATTTTCACATTTTTTCTTAACTTTGAAATAAAATATGAATTACAATATCTCCTCTTTTAATTTTTCATCTCATACCTATTAAGACTAAATAAACTCACCCTGACGCATGCGTATTAGCGCGGCGAGTTTTTGAATTCGTGAGTGAGCAGTATATCAAAAAAGAACAGTAATGTGCGAAAAATGTGCCTATTTTAAAAATTGTTCACCATTTTTTTAACTCCAAAATTGAATCTCAATTATAAGCGGAAAAAAACTAATTCTGTTAATTGCTTCCTTTATATAGAAAATTTACTCAGCATGGGAAAAAAATCGAAATTCCATATCTTGTCATCAACAATGAAAAAAAAATGAATATCAGTAACAAAAAATATATAGATGTAAGTTTCGCTTCAGTGACAACGTTGTTAATTGCTATAAAATATAATAAAATATTCTTAAAAATTTATTATATGTATGCCATAAAAACGTACAATTGTAAGGATATTTTTTCTAAAAAGAAATACCTAAAGGACGAGATGCATGGATTAACGACAAGTTTCTAAATCGTAGAATAATATAGCATATATATTTAGAACCATTTTTTTTAACTGTAAAAGCAAAAAATTTAAAATTGAGTCGGAATAGATACGCGTGTCTAATCACTGTATAATTGAATGAAAGCTTTTAAACGTTTACTACAAAAATTCGGTCATTACAACAAAGCATTTGTTTGTGCCTGATAATCTACCTAATTTATTTATTGTCGCGCTTTAATTGCTTGTCCTGTTTAAAATCCGAACGATTTCTATTCCCTTGCTGGCAATGTTTCATTTCACTCGTATATCAAAAAGGAATCGTCTGCAGCTTTGTATTATTTGTTAAAAGTATTTGTATTTCAGTTTCGTAGTTCAAGTAGATGGTATTGACAAGATTTTTTAAATATTTACTTCTGGAAAACGGGGATAAAAGCCATTGTAGCTATAAATCCCAATACCTTATATCTTTCAAGTTTCAGTTTCGTGTTTGTTTTTCATTCTTTATATAGAAATAAATGATTATTTTTATGAAATAAAAATAAGGTATTTGTGTATCACGAAATTTTATTTATGTTCCCAGATAAGATTGAAAAACATAATAAAGCGTGTCCGTTTAAATGGCAAAATGGTTAATATGAACAATTTAAGATTACTTACTTATTTACTGAGGGTATTTTCTCGTATAGAAATTTGAGAATAAAACAACAACAGCTTTTCATTCATTTCTCATAATACAATTACTTTAATTTTCTTTATCTACATCCTTTGTTTTATTTTTCATAAAAACTTTTATCATAGAGTTAATTTGTATAGATTACTAAATAATTTCAAACAAATTTATATAATTCACTTTGCAAACTTTGCAGAACAAAGATATTTAAAACAGCTGTTAGGGCATTAAACTTGATTTATCAGAGTGCAGGTCATTTCGTGTTTCCGAAAATAGCGGTATCTTTTATACGGCTTTCAGATTTGGGTTAATTGCTCTTTTTAAAATGCCTTTGTAATATTTCAAAAGATGATTATTTTATTTACAAAATTTTCTATTCATTGCTATTTCTTTAGATTACATTGAAATAAACATACCTTTTGAATTTAAATTCTATGTGTATGTGTTTTTTTTTTATTTTGTTGTATTACTGGCATGAATCTTTTATAAATGGTTAATTTTAGACGTATTATTGTTATTTCATAGGGCAAGAATGTAATAATTAAATGACTAGAATACTAAACATTAAATGCCAAAAAATGATGTTTTAAAAATCTATATTTGTTTTTAGTATTTAACAAAGAAAATATGTTACATAGAAATTATCCTATGTATCTTATTTTTATTATAGATACTTTACTTATTTTCCAATATATTTACAAATTAGCGATATACTAAATTGAAAAGAATATATAAACAATTTGTAATAAAATGAAATCTTCTATGCATATTTCAATGTATCATGTCAGAATATAATTTCTTGAACGGCCAAGCACCACGTGCTAGTGCAAGTTAAATAATATTTTTATTCATTTTAATTGTTTCATTGTCACTTTAGTATTGCCAACGATCCAAAAAACTTTGCCTCGCATTTATTGTTTAAAAAATATCACATTTCCTATTTATTTCATTTCACATAATCACGTGCTCAAAATGACATTTTACTAGGTTTTATTTGCTGTAGTCATTAACATTTTTTTAAATCAGAGCTTTTATAAATGTGATGGCATTAAGTTATTAAAAGATGATTTTCGGAATTGCTCGTGCAGATAATAAAATTTAAATTTTTCGCCTACGGATTTTTTTTGACGCCACAAACCTTATTTCCAAAATAACATGTTTTAATATGATAAAAAGATTAGAATGAAATCTGCTATGCATATTTTAATGTATCCTATCAGAACATAATTTCTTGAACTTCCAAGCACCACGGGCTCGTGGAAATTCATTTCATGTAATTACGTGCTCAAAATGACATTTTTCTAGGTTTTATTTGTTGTAGTCATCAACTTATTTTTTTTTAATCAGAGCTTTTGAAAATTCAATGACAACGCGTCATTGAAAGTTGATTTTTTGAGATGCTCGTGCAGATAATGACATTTCAATATTTTCGGATTAAAAAGTTTATTTATCACCTATGGATTTTTGCTGATGCCAGAAAACCTCATTCCCAAAACAATATTATGTTCTGACATGATAATAAACAATAATTGAGTTGCCCAGCTATTTTAATTATAATAAACCAACTCGTTCACAATGTTACTCGATGTGGCTTTAAAAATAATTGCCTTTTATAATTTTAGCTAAAACCAATGCAACACAATTTCATTGTTTAAAAGTAATTTCTGGAATTAATAATTTTAGTTTATTTTTCTTTTAAACTTTAAGACTTTTTTAGCCACTTTTAAGACATTTGGCTGCGTAGGAAACAAGAAAAATTGAAAGCAGTTATGCAGATAGTAACTATTATATGTTGCATTTTGAATTTCATACTTCAATGCATATTGCTTGATTCGCTAACACATAATCATTTGTACTTTATTTCGTTAGTGTTTCATATTACAATAATTAGCGTTGACTTTCGATTCTCGACATTTTATAGCTTCCATGACAGCAAACGAGTTTCTGGAAAAGTTCTTTGGAAATCGAATTCTAATTATGTTATCGCCAAAATTTCCGAATATTCTATATTATTTGCTTTTATAGCCAAATAGTCGCCAAAGCCGTAAGTTATTGACACGGCATCCATGCCGTAGACATTTATATATCTTTAGAACTGTTTTCCCTACTAAGATAGTTTCTGCTCAGGGAAGCACTAATACAAACCTTTTAATACCTTTCTTTGCAATTGAAGCGCAGTAATTTTTTTATTCGAGGGCAAACCAAAAAGTCTTATCGTCTATTTTTTATTCGCCAAAAAACAGGCACATAAAGATATTTACAAATATATGTAGTGTACTACATACCTCGCATTATTTCTCCACATAGTCACCACACCGGTTCAGACATTTGTCCCATCGCAGCAGTAAATTAGAGATCTCCCTGTGGTAGAATTTTTCCGGCTGCCTGTGGAACCACCGTCGGACCGCGTTCTTGGCTTCTTCGTCACATGTGAGTCTCTGTCCTGCCAGAAACGTCTTCAGTGAACCAAAAACGGGAAAATCACTAGGGGCAAGGTCTGGACTGTGAGGTGGGTGTGCCAGATTATTCCTGTGAACGCTCATTCTCATGCAGGTCTTCACGATCTTTTTGAAACTCACGACACCACCACTGAACACTTCTCAAAGATAGGTATTTCCCCCCGTATGTGGGGTGCGTTTCCCTGTGAATTACTATGGACGTTAGTCCCTTGCTCCATAGAAAACGAATAGCCCTTCGCTGCTCATAAACTGTGGACGTCCGAAGAACAACCGCCATTTTAAATGACTGATAGCAGCGCCACTCATCGGAGCAAGAGGCATATACGGTTGGTACAGTTCAAGGAACGTTTACTGCTGGGAATGTATATGTTCACTTTGTATTCACAGCCGTATTTTTACTAAAAAAATAAGTGTAAAGACTTTTTGATTTGCAATCGTGTATATATATATAAAGGGGTAACAGGCGTATGGGGAACAGGAGTGAGGAGTAATGGTAACAGGATTATGAGAAAAATAGTATGTGGAACAGGATTTTATATCTAACTTTTGATAATAATAGACAGCATGGGGATTCTGTATATTTCACTCGTTTTTATTACTACATTCTGATAGATTTTGCTAAACAATTTTTGAAAGTTCCAACTTGATACAGCTGAAACAAGTTATTAATATCTGCCATTATGTTAGGTTATGCAATTAATTCAAGGAGATATGAAACTCTGTTGGCTAGTTCGATTACATCCATTTGCATTTAACTTTCTCGATATCTTGCATAGATTTCAATCAACAGCAGCACTACGTATCAGTGCCGACAGCCTTCAGTTGAAGGCAATTTGTATCCATTTCGCGACCTGAATTTCGTTTTCTTTAAAATCATTTGACGGAGTAGCAGAAACGTCCTAAGATTTTAATTTCGGGTCGGCATTCGATTTCCATTAATTTTCCATTCATTACCGCAAGACTCGAGCAACCTCCCAAAAATATTCCGCAACAGAACCGGGGTCGTTCGATAAATTAATTCTGGCAATTAGCATTTTAGGTAGCTATCACTCGTGGTAATTGAAAGGTAATTTCGGGCCCCTCAACAAACTCGCTTGATGATAGACCGATTCAATTAGGGGATTGCTTGGAGAGAGTTTCAGGGGTTACGGAAATGCTGCGCTCACCCTCTCTGTCACTTACTAGTGGTTGGGGGGGGGGGGGGAAAACGTACAAAAAGTGGAACAAGAGATTATACGGAAATCTCTATTCAACTGTTCAAATTCATGAAATTGTAACAATGAAAAAGTTTGTAAACAGATACTAGTGTTTGCTGTATTTGACATATATTTATCACTTTATTATCAATGAAAATTTTCAGTGAGAATTCCTCTGTCACACAAAATTTTCAGCCTAGGGAGCCTAGTAATAGAGTCCCGGCTTTGGTTGTGAACTTTTAGAACTGATAAACAAATTTAGTTCCATGAATTTTGATAATAAGCTGGTTCTCACTCATCTAATCTTTTAAGTTGAATTGTCTTATATAAAAAAGTTATCTGTTGCCTCAAGCCTTGCTCTTCAGCCAAATTACTTATATCCGCTCAAATAAATAATAACAAACACATTTATTAATTCATGACATAAATAAAAGTTACACAAATCTTTGTACAAATATTTTAGAATAAAGTAATCTAATATATGACATTTTATTCAAAAATAAAATTGTTTAAGAAATATAGAATAAATCTAATATGCTATTATAAACGTGAAAGTTAGGATGGATGGATGGATGATGTTCGTCGATCACGCCAGAACAGCTAAGCGAAATTGGATGAAATTCAGCATGGAGATAGATTCTAGATCATTTCAAACCAGATAAATAAAATATTAAGTTACTGGCTTACCATCTCAAATGTAGATCGAACTTTAAATTAAATTTTGAACAAATCCATCAAAGAGTTCAACGTCTATTGTTTGTATCTTCGCATCATTGTAAATGTAAGAACTCAAAAACCCAATGACCTAAGTAAAGGAAATTTGGTATGGGATATTTTGGCTGTAATAGTAGTCCCTTCAAAATTTTTAAGTGTCAAGTAGTCCCTAATCAAAATTCCTATTGTAAAGTTGTCCTTTGTCAAATTTCCTATTGTAAAGTGTCCCTTGCCAAATTTTCCATTGTCAAGTTGTCCCTTGTCACATTTTCCATTGTCAAGTAGTCCTTGTCAAATTTTCTATTTCCAAGTAGTCTCTTGTCAAATTTTCCATTGTAAAGTAGTCCCTTGTCAAACTTTCCATTGTGAAGTAGTCCC
>JAOUZG010032859.1:12747129-12838068 GCA_026289955.1 Argiope argentata | reverse complement strand
ACTATAATTCAAAATTGTATTTTATACTATAATTCAAAATTGTATTTCTTACTATGTACAAGTTCCTTATTTTATGAATGAAGTGTTTTCGTAAAATTTATATATTAGTTGAAACGATATTAAGATTTAAAAATTAAATTAATCAATAATCTTAAGACAAATATTTATTCATAATCTAAACAGTATTAAAATTATCTATCATAAAATACTTCTCTTTCCCAAATAAATCTTTTTTTATTTTGAATAAAAATTAATTATATATAATATTTTTATAAGTAGTTTTGCGTATGATTTTGTGGAGTAATTTAATAAAAAGAAATTTCTTCTGCTCTCACAGTTAGAATTAGCATTCAAGCTGTTTTTGACGTTTCGATTGCTTCACCACTGCCGCAGTATTTAGATGACAAACTAAATGATGAATCGTTCAAATGATTTTTGACATTTTGGAAACATTTTTAACATTTTATGCCATCTTTTGAGTGTTACAAAGATTATAATTGTATTTTTTTATATTTATAGAAATGCACATATTCATAATCTGAGAAGAAATGTAAACACCATCCCAAACTTTAAATCTCCAAAAGTTGCAAATTGTACAATTTGGAAGAATGAAACAGTATCTTAATATATCATACATTATCATAAATAATAATAATAATTTACATTGATTTAAATATTTTTGTGTAATTCAGATATTTCTTATTAAATAACTTGCCATATATTTCTTTTTAAAGGCAGAAAACTATCTTTTGACTGTTTTGTATATAAAAGTACAAAAATAAGACAGGCACATAAATCGCCAAATAATGAATAAAAAGTTCCATAAATAGAAAATAATCATTATAATGTTCTAGAAATCGCCAAATAATCATTAAAATGCTCTCTGAATCGCCAAATAATCATTAAAAAGTTCCATGAATCATCAAATAATCATTAAAATATTCAAGAATCGCCAAATAACCAATAAAAAGTTCCGTGAATCGTCAAATAATCATTAAAATCTTCAAGAATCGCCAAATAACCAATAAAACGTTCCATGAATCGTCAATAATCATTAAAATATTCAAGAATCGCCAAATAATCAAAAAAAAAAGTTCCATGAATCGCCAATAATTAACGTTTCTGTGAATCGTCAATCATTAAGATGTTCCATGGATCGCCAAATAATCTTAAAAAAATAACATGAATAGCCAAATAATCATTAAAAAATTCCATGAATCGCCAAATAATCATTACAAAATTTCATGAATCGCAATATAATCATTAAAAGAAAATTTAGCAATATTTCATTAACTTTCTATTTGGAAATCGTACATTTCTTTTCAAGGTTGTATTCTAAATTATTTTTATTTCCCAATTTTGATGAACGTAAGCTATAATTAATTATGGTCTACTCTACTCTCTTTGAAACGCTATTCTATTTCCTTTGGAATACAAAATTTTAGAGGACGTGTTCTAAGATTCGAAAAGATATGACTTAGCTAATAAATACCCATTGAATTTCTATTGTAATGAAAATATATGTTTATAATTATTACATTTCGAATTCAGACCATCGCATTAAGTGTTTTCTTTCCTTGTATCCTGGCAAATTTCGCTTACAAGTAGCCAGTTTTCCACAAAATCGTTCTTAAAGCCTCACCAATAATACTAATAATAAAAAAGGCGTACTTTGTCGATGGAATTTCTTTCCCAACTGCATCATACGCTTCCCTAAACTCGGCTCCAACTATTCATAGAGATAGGTCATAAAGCTGTAACGCTTAACTATTTCGTTCGCAGGGATTGGCAACATATTCCTCTTTAGAAAGTGGAAAAAAGTTCAGTTGTACAATGGCAATATAGAAAGCCGGGCTTTAGACTTGTCGCTAATATAAAACGTGCCCCGGATTTCAATGTGGGGGCTCGCCATTCTCAATCCGGTCACGTTCGGTCGTTTGAACGCACAAGATGCTGTGTCTATCAAAATCGTTCTCGCTTCGTACAGCTGAAATTCGAACTTGACTCGCATCGAATTTCCTACCGTACTTTGGGTTCGATGAGACGTCGGTTCCATGGAATATTAATGGCGACGAAAAAGCGTTTTATAATTTTTGCGAACTTCTCATAAGCTTCATCGACTCTACTTGGTATTCTTCCGAAGACAGCGATCTATTTGTGGAGATATAAAGTAGATCCACTTTTTCTTTTTCTTTTTCTTTCTTTCTTTTTTTTTATTTACGTTACTTGTTGTATCTAAAGCATAGAGCGACCCTCTGAAGGTTTAAAAAGTAAGATGATCGCTAGCAATCTCTTTTGGTAGTTCTTTATATGGGTTATCTTCTGTGATTTGAGAAGAGTTTGAGATGCGTTGCAAGCATAAAATGTATTTTCGAAATGTCCGCACTAACGATTGTTGTAACAACAACATTTTCTTCTTCTTCTGAGAATCCTGGAAATCGTTCTGGGAATATATAAAAACATTGAATCCTTCAAAGTTTGGGAAAATGTTCAAAGAATTTTTTTTTGCTCAAATAAATAAAGATTTATATCGGATAGTTAGAGAAATGGCAGAAGATATCGATGTTTGGATAGTTCCAGATAAAATATCATATTGGCTCTGTATATATTTATCAAAATGTGTTCTTATTCAAGACTTTATAATTACTCCAATTATATAGTTTTTTGTTAAAATATTTCAATGTATAATAGCCTGATATTTAGTTATTAGTCAAAATACTAAAAAAAAAGAAGATTAAAATGAAATCTGCTATGCATATTTCAATGCATCATGACAGAATATCATTTCTTGAACAGCCAAGCATCACGTGCCTGCGCAAGTGAAATTACATATTTATTCATTTTAATTGTTTCATCGAATGAGTTAATTTAGTATTGCAAATAATCATAAAAACTTTGTCTTGCCTTTATCGTTAAAAATATATATATCGCATTTCCTATTTATTTCATCTCATGTAATCATGTGCTCAAAATATTTTCTAGGTTTTATTTGCTGTAGAAATTAATTTTTTTAAATCAGAGCTTTTGTAAATGCAATGGCAACACGTTATTAAAGGCTGATTTAAAAAAAATGTGCGTGTAGATAATAAAATTTCCATTTTTCTCCTTCGGGTTTTGTTGATTCCCCAAAACCTCATTCCTAAAACAATATCATGTTGTGACATGATTATAACCAAAATCCCATTATAGAGTGAATTTCTAAGTACTGGAAATAATGATGAAATACCCGAATTCCTTTTTCAAAAACAAAGAAAGTTTCCTTATCCTCTGAAAAATATTATAACAGATTATATTCTTACGAGATTGGAATAATAATAATAAAAAAGAAATCTCTGTTTCCTCGATATTTATTTGAAGAATTTTTGTTCGAAATTTGGTTCAGCTGTTCTTTCTCCTGTATCCACTCTTTCTGGCATAAGGAAGAAACCGGTGAAAACTCCTTTGACAAAATTGGACGATCGCCGTATGTACGGTAATTTCGCCCGCTTCACTATATGTAAAAAAAATGATTAATTTCATCCCTATTTGATCTAAATTTAGTTCACTTTGAATGGAATCCATCCAGAGGATGGAGAACCAAAAACTTATTATGAAGTGAAATTTTTTTCATAAAAATAAGTAGTGTCGCCTATATATTTCAGTCGGCATTTCATGAAGCTTGGTTGGTTGGTTGGTGTCGCATCCATTTGAAGTGAAGTCAAATTACTCCATGCGCCAGAATCACAGCCTTGGCAATGTTCACAATCTTGCCATTGTAGAGGACTCCCCGAAAGGGAAATTCATCAATGGCCTGTAAGTTTCTTATGGTGGCCGGCCAAGAAAAGATGTGTTTCGGGGTAAGTTCCTCCTCTGGGCAGTTCTTACATCATTTGTAGATTCTGGTGTCGTCTTTATTAATGGTCATTCCACAAAAGTGTTGAGCTCTAAGTCTTCAGATAGTTTTGGTGATAATCCTGTCTGCATTAGTGACACACAATTGATGTTTCTGTTTGAAGTGTTTCCCCCTCAGTTTGTATCTCGGAAATTAGCATCTCCCAAAGTTACGGTGCTGGTGAAGTCCGAGTTTGGGTCCCTGACCTCTTTCGCCAGCTCATCTGATTACCCCTTCCCCTCAATGCCGACGTGTGCAGGCATCCACTGGAAATTACAACTTTTTCCAATGAGGAAAATTTCCTGTAAGTAGTGATGAATATCCTTTACGAATATCCTGTGAAAACATTTCCCACCGCTTCTAGGGTCCCCTGGAGTATTTCATGAGATTTCAACAAATCAAATGGAAGATCTCGCCTTACATGTCCTTTATGTGAAGTAACTGCTATGATGACTATGTGTCAGAAGGCCATGGATTCTGTTTCTCATCTGCATGCGTTTTATTGTGACGAGCTCCACACAATGACTTCATTCATCATCAGATTACTAATTTCTCTTAAGACTGATTTAGTTTCTATTTAATAGTTTGAAAACTGATTATTATATGCTCATATGGCGCACTTTCATGACTATTAAGCTGCAATCAATTGTAGGGTCTCCTGGTTAATCCAAACATTTTCAATAAACTGATTAATCGTGTGTTCGAGGTATTTCATCAGCAATTTCTTAGCATTGAACTATTATCATGTCAGAGGATGATGTTTTGGTTTGGGGGTTTTGAAGGTTCTAAATACGTAGGCAGAAAATAAAGGGCATGGGTCGTAAAAATTTATCGTCTGAAGAAACACATAGAAGAAAATTGGAATCAAGACGTATCTGCGAGGGAAGATATAGAAAGGCGTAATATATAATAGGATTTTTGTTTTAAAATTTTCAATTATAATTTTTGCTTGCAAAAACAGTTTTCGAGCTCGATTTTGACGTGGGGAAAAAATCAGGACTTTTCTAAAAGTTGACGATTGTGATGGCAATAGCCAAGAGATCATTCCAAACCAATAAAAAAATACCTTTGAGGAAAATGTTTTGGGACTGGAGCAATTTAGAGATGGAGGGGGAGGGGAAACCCTCATAAGTTTTCTAAATATCGACTTATGTGTATTCTGATATTCACGTTATTTTTAAAAATCGGTTGCCACGGGTTTTTCACAAAAAAAAATTCCGATTTCTAGAAAGAAAAAACATAGAAATCGATTGTTGTCACATCGTCTCTTCAAATTTGGGATAGCAGATTTCATCCGTTTCCCCACCCCTTTTTTAATAATAAAATCTAGAACACAGAATAATGGGGCTCACTTCTTTATGGGTTTCAAAATCTTTATATAAAATTTGGTTTTATTTCGTTCAGAAATTTAAGTAGCTAATATCAAGATTTGACTGAGGCCCGGGGCAAAACCTTTTTTGACCTCCCACCCCCACCTCTGCTTCACTATTCTGTATTGAAGAACTAAACTTCATTTTCAAGAAGAAAACGTTAAATAAATTTTCTATTTGATTTGAGGTCCACTCTTATGTGGAGGCCCAAGGTAACTGCCTCGCATGCCCCTGCTTTAGTTAGGCTTTGGCTAATATATTTCCAAAGATTTGGAATAATGCAGGAAAATAAATACATTTGAGGAAGAATCGGTACTGTTTTTACCATTATTTAAAGGACTGCACAGAAATCTTGGAGCATAGAAACATCTGCAAGTTGAAAATAATGACTTGAGTTCAGTACTGATGGTACCAAGTAATTTTAGGACTCTGAAGGACATCATGTCTAAAATTTTCAGTTTTTGCCAATTGTTTGAAAATTTGTAGAGGAGGAGGTGGTCAGTTTTCGACCACTTTGGGGCCAGCTATCTCGATGAGAATATCAGTTTGTCAGAATCGGTCAATGTAAGGATGGACATTGCCACAGCCTACAACAAATCCTGTCGATACTGCTACGTTCAGTGGTGGCGGGGTGGTCGGCTGTACAGAAGAAGGCTCTGGCTAATATCTCCAAACAGGTAGATTTATTTTATGACTTTCTAGCAAAAATTATCTTGAAGGTTACATTACTGTATTTATTTGCAAGAATACATAGAATTTTAGAAATGATAGAAATTAAGCTATAATGGTAGTGATTATGATTTGAAAATTTCTCTGCATTGTAACCTCTGTAGCAAAATTGTATCATAAAACTGTAATTAATTTACTTAATAACATAGCTGAAAACTTATCGTTTCAATCTGCACATAAAGGTTATTGGTATCTGTTAAAAGAGTCGACCATGTCATTTAAAATAGCTTTAAATTCATTAAAACTCGATTACTTAGCGCAAATGAACTACTTTCAAAACAATTCCGTACTAAGCAAAACAATCATATCCTTTCCCGCTATCTATTTTAAATGTTCCATTTTCTACTTTGGAATCCCTCTTCGGTTAATTGCAGTTTTCCGCACGCTTTCATCCCCTCGAAATTATTCCGGGAGCCACCTGCAATTAGCCCTTCAAAACTAACCAGGGCCATTACCGGGGCAGTCCAGCCCGTAAGTAGGCCAACTGACCACAGGGCTAGCTATCATAGATATTTAAAGCGAGGAGGGGGGACTTTGGCACGCATCTCTATCGACCGAGAGGGGCCCTATTCAGAAAGGGATGTGTAATGAGTGGTTGTTCGCCGCGAAGAAAATGGGCCTGTTCGCATTTGTCAATTCTTGGGCGCACCCCTTTCTGTTATTGGAGGGTTGTTAAGGTCCGCAGAAGATGATTGCGTAAGTTCGGGTTGTATTCCGAGATGAATTTGTCTTTCGTGCCCCGATGCAGTTCTGATCGCTACAATTACACCCGGGCGATACCAGGGGGCGGGTAATGATTGGAACCGAAAATGAGAATCGAACTGTTGACAGCACTAATGAAGAGTTTCCAGGAAATTAAGCATCATTCGGGAATAGTGTATATATAATAACAGTAGAAAGAAAGTGCTGTTTTGTCTTATCATAATGTCGCTGCTATGATTCCCCATGGCTCGATTGGCAGAGCATTGGACTACAAATCCTTTGGTTCCTGGTTCGATTCCCGGCCAGTGCATTTTATCCAAAGACTGGAATTTTAATTTAACACTTTGCTGACCGGTGACGAGATCACTCGTCTTTTCATGTCCAAACGTTGTTGACCGGTGACGAGTTAACTCGTCATTGCACTTGCATTATCTGTTTTAATTTATAACTCCGAGGGCGATATAGAACATTGCAAAAACTTGGCGTGTCGTGTTTAGTCTTGACCGCTCTATAACAGAAAAATTACTTTTCCCAGTATTTACATTTTTATTAGAATTTTAGTAAAATTCCAAAAATTTCAACCATGACGGAACGTATCGGCGAAGAACTTTTTGATGTAAAAAGTGTGTCCAAAGTCTAATTTCATTTCATTCAGTATAAATAAAATTCACTGGAGTTTTTCTAGAGCGTTTTACTTTCATTTTCAATTACAAAAAAGTAGCCGGTGACATGACATAGTTTCTGTGTAAAATTGCCGGTCACCAAAGTTTTAAAATTGTTCTTATTATTTCTCTAAAATCAAGATGATTCTAGAACATTCTTTACCATTCGAGCGAGCTGATTCTCCAATGTTCTTCAGAGGTATAAAAGCTGAGTTCTGCTCTCTTCTTCATTCTGTTCTCCAACGAATTGCTTGGTGATAATAAACACAATTGTTTTTAGTTATCCGTGTCTTTAATTCAGTCTTCGTGACAATATGAAAAGAGGACTACGGTATTAGAACGGATAAGGCCTATTGAATTGTGACACTTGTTCCATAATTGCGTACTGAAATGTATTGGAAAAACAGCGAACTGATTTAAAATTAGCTGAATCCGACAAAAATTTTTTCCCTAGTCAAATGTTTCCTCGGATCCCTATTTTTGGAAGATATTACAAGTAAACGGACTGATATGCAGTAGGATGAGTGCTTTTCCGAAATCTTTCGTTAGATCTTGATTTTGTCTCTCATCCCGTTAGCTACATTTTCTTCCACTTTACCACTCTCCCTTTTATATTTTAGAAATAAACACTTCTCGACTCATTATGAAAACACGGAGCAGTTTCGAATCTAGAATTTGCCAACTTCTCACACAAAATCCGACTGGAAAAAAATGGTGCAAAAATAATTAAATGAATAAATAAAATAATAAATAAATAAATAAACGTGTATGAAAGTTTATTCGATAGTTTAAACCAATTAAGAGTAAAATGAAAATGAAATCTTCAATCGTAAACTTCAAGCTATGATGCGAGAACATTATTGTTTTTAAGTCATTATTTACCTTAATTAATTTAAGTCATTAACCAATTTAAACTGGTTTGACACAATCACGAGACTTCTTTAGTGGTCTCCCTCTCTCTCTCTCTCTCTGTATATATATATATATATATATATATATATATATATATATATATATATATATATAACCATTTTTTTAAAACTCATTTTCAATTTTTCTAGCTGGCAAACAAAGTTTCGGAGCTCCTCCAATTTTGAGATGAAATAGCATCTATGATGTCGTAGTTCTTTGTCAGCTTTTTAAAAATGCATCTGCTGTGAAAGAAGCATACGCAGTAAAATATATATATATATACTGGAACACGCAGGTCAATATTTTAAAAACGCATCTGTTTTCAAATAAGTATGCACAATTATAATGCAATACTGTTAAAAGCAGGTAAAAATATTTTTTGCCCGTAAATTTCGGAGTTATCAAAACCTCCTAAGCAAAATAACATCATGCTCTCATGTGAAAATAATAAAAATAAAAATGGCATAAAATTTTATGTTTTAAGAAATTGCCGGTTTTTTTTTATTTAAAGGCAGCATTTGTTCGAAAAATGGTGAGCATATTTCATATGACGTGTTAAATTTTTTTAATGATAATTTTTTATTACTTTTCAAAATTTAATACTTTATATTGATACATAGAGACATTGCACTTGAGTGAAATGACTTATAAAATTATTATCATGTCAGAACATGATGTTGTTTTGGGAATGAGGTTTACTGGAGTCAACAAAAATCAGTAGGTGAAAAATTGAAATTTTATGATCTGCACGAGCATCTAAAAAAATCAGCTTTTAATTATTCGCTGCCATTGCATTTACAAAAGTTCCAATTAAAAAAAAATTACTATTGCAAATAAAACGTAGAAAAATGTCATTTTGAGTACGTGGTTATATAAAATGAAATAGGAATGTTATATTTTTTTAAACAATCAATGCGAGACAAAGCTTTTTATGAGCGTTTGCAATGCTAAAGTGACTCATTCAATGGAACGATTAAAATGAATAAAAATAAATTTAACTCGCACGAGCACGTGGTGCTTGGCCGTTCAAGAAATGATGTTCTGACATGATACATTGAAATATGCATAGCAGATTTCAT
This sequence comes from Argiope argentata, assembly GCA_026289955.1. Lineage (NCBI taxonomy): Eukaryota > Metazoa > Arthropoda > Arachnida > Araneae > Araneidae > Argiope > Argiope argentata. The sequence continues at coordinate 12,828,743 of JAOUZG010032859.1, read as the reverse complement.
CTTAATCTTTTTTCATCTCAAAATCCAGAAAGCACCAGAACTTTGTTGAATATTATTAAAAATGAAGGTTAATTAAGTTATGCCTTAAATTAATTAAGATAAATAATGACTTAAAAGTATTAAGGTTCTCACATGAAATTTACAATCGAAGATTCCATTTAAATTTTCTTTTACTTCTTTTTGTTATAATGACGATAATAAAATTGCAAATAAGACTCTTTAAGTCTCGTTATTTTGAAATTTAACTATAATAAACTTCTTATCATTCCACGTCTTATTTGTTATGCTTGTCCTTGAGGGGGCAGCATTTAAAAATGGAGAAGACTGTCATCTGGAACTGCTATTTTTAACTTCAGTTTCAAACTTGAAAATTTTATTTAGATTCACCACCGTCACATGTAAATGAATCTCCTTTTCCTCTTTTTGTCAAGTGATTGGCTTAGGTTGTTTTGTTGAGATCAGTTAATATTACACGCCATGTTTTGCATTAATAACTTTTTAATTAAGATGGGAATGTAAAAAGATATGGTTTTTCTCGAAACTTTTCAAATTTATTTTTAGTGATTTCCCCATGGCCGTCTGTCTTAACTATTTATATTATTCACATACGCTTTGATAGTCACGGTGCATTCGGCTTGTCTAGAAGCTTCAAGGAAAAGAAAGTGTATGTAGCTTACATGAAAGTGTACTGCCTTTGTATTATGGTTAAGAATTAAAATTAAGATGGTTCATTCAAAGGCAGACATCTTTTAACTACATACTATGCTAATAATTAAGTAGAAAAACGATTAAGAAAAGATGAAGTGGTTATATTTAGATAAAGAAAAGTTGTAAAAATTTAAAATGAAATATACACAAATTTTAATCTATCATGTGAGAACATTATTATTTTTTAAGTCATTATTTAACTTTAATTGTAATTAAATAGTTTAGACCAGTTTAAAAAATATACTGTTAAAAGCAAGTCAACCTCTTAAAAACACATCTATTTTCAAAGAAGAATACGTAATAATAATGTAATACTGGTAAAAGCAGGTAAAACATATCTTAAAGGAAAAGAAAAGGAAGTAAAGGAAAAAACATAATCTCTTTTTTTTTGCCCGTAAACCTCCTAACCAAAACAACATCATGTTCTCACATGATAATATTATTATTGCATTTTGTAACATTCTTATAGGTACTTCTCAGGATTTTCATTGATCATATTGATTTTAGTTTATTTATCACCAAAATCGAACCTAAACTGTACTTAGGGGAAAATTAATATTCAAATAAAAAAATAATTTATTCAAGTTTTGTAAATATATTAAATAATTATTGTTAAATTATCATCAAAAGAAGCCGATGTTTACATAAAGATTATATCATTAAATATTTACTGACTGAATTAATTTTTCATAGTTTAAAATTCCTTTATTGTTTTTTTTTTAATTCATGCAAAAGCTAGGTCTTCTCTGCAACTCTTTATTTATTGCTTGACGGCGCCATCTGGTAGGCAAATTTGCAACTAGAGAAATGTATCATTTCGCCTTGTAAGTCTACTACAAAATAAAATTTGCGATATGAAAATTTCAACAAATTATAAAGTCCTGTAATAGTTTTTATATTTTTAAATTAGGAAATTGATTGCTGTTATTCATTAATAATAAATTTTATTGTTATATTGGAAGGCATAGAGTTTTAAATTCAATAAATAATTTCAATCTAACTTAGATTGATAAACTGTATATATAATAAACTGTACATAATTATCCGGAATCTTAACTTTTTAGCTATTTAAATATTTAATATTTTATGTTTTGTATTTACTAATGGATGTTTTTAATGAAAGAAAATTCAAAACATTTCAAACGACTATGATATTTTGGTAGCCGAAATGAAAACTAAAATGTAATTACATATCTAATATTTCTGTTTGAGAAGATAAGAGTTAAAATTTAATTTCGCATCTTACGTAATAACAAAAAATATTGCCAGAAAAAAATTACCAAAAAATTATTCTAACATTTCTCATGCCTTACTTCTTAATAATAATATTTAGTTAATAAAAAATTGTAATATTCCCATGCTTTCACAACACCCATGCTTGTTTTCATAAGACGGATTCAAAAGTTAAATAAAAAAAAAGCACTTAAAAATAAACTGCTGTTTCTCATGCTATTTTTTTTTTTCCTTTTAAAAATCCTTTCTGAGTGTATTTGAATAATTAATACTTCAGAATTCGCTTTGAATTTTGAGCCCAATAAAAACAGACTAAAATCCTTACTTTCCAAATATTAAAATAAATTCCAAAAGTGGGGATTTTCACTTTTTTGAAGTGTTTTATTTTCCAATATTTATTTTAGGACAATTTCAAAGGTGTTCTTCAAAATACCTGAATATTTTTGTCAAAGAGAAAGAGAAAAAAAAAGAATATAAAAGAGGTTGAATATATGCATTCTCATTTAGATGGAAGTTTAAGAAAAATCACGTATATGAAAACAAATTCCACCTTAACTGGTGAGAAAGAATAAAGAAGTAGTGAAAAAAAAAGTATTCTTTCGGAGTTAATCTAAATTTCAAATCAGAAGTTTTCTACCGAGATACCAAACGATATTTCATATCTTTTGTTTTATTTTAGTTTTTTTTTTATCTCACATCCGACGACAAATGTTGAAACAAGAGTTGCCACCTTTCTGTTTCTAAAATAAGTAAAAAGTAGCTGGCTTATTTTTTTTTTTGTATTTTATTTTACTTCCAATTTTATTTTTGTTAGTTTCTTTTGACGAACGTAGCTTCGGTTTCCTCGCCGTAAAAGTTTTGATTTATTGACGAAATCTCCGCTAAAATGTAATCATCTTAACTCTACGGTTTACAAACTAAATTTTTTTTGTGTGTGTTTTCACTTCTAGCTGTAGTTTGGAGATACTGATTTTGTTATACTTTTTCTCTTTTGTTTTTATCTTCCTTTCGTTTTCCTCAATTGGAATTTTCCCCCTTTGTCTACTAGAAAAAAAAAAGAAAAGAAAAAAGAAACGCTCTCCCTTATTTAGAAATCTTCTGAACCGTGTACTTTCTTTAGTTGAAACAACTTTTTTAAAATTTTGTTCCCTGTCCTACAACTGAAATTTTGTTAAAGAATCAATAAGGGAACTTTTTAAATTTGTTTGTACTTTAAGAAATCTTTATTTATGTTTACTTTATAAATCCTACCGAAAAGAAACGACAATTTGAAAATCGTCTTAAAATTGATCCTGTGAAAGTGCATAAAGCTGTGAATCTCATATGAGCAATTTTGTTTGCTGTACGAGTTGGATATTTTATTTATTAGTATCTTCATTCTCATTCAACTTAGTATCTTCATTCTCAAGAAATAATACGTAGTATTTTATTGAAACTTATTATCATGTGAGAACATGATGCTTTCGTTAAGATTTTTTGAATAATTGAAGGCAAAGAATAATTGAAACTCGAAATATTGTAGGTAATCGCATATATTTTTTATCCGCTTTTACCAGTATTGCTTTATTATTACATGTGATTTTTTGACAGTAGATGAGTTTTTAGAAGGTTGACGCATAACTATGACATCATCATCAGCAACACTTCGATTTTCAGATAGAAAAAAAAAATTGAAAATGAAAGTTTAGGAAAATTATATATAAAATGAGAGAGAGAGAGAGAGAGACCGATAAAGAAGTTTAAACGGGTAAATGACATAAATTAATTAAGGCAAATAAATGATAATAATAATCTTTGCGCATGATAACTTGAAATTTGCGATCGCAAGTTTCATTTTTTAAAATTATTATTTTGTTTCATTCTAGTTAAAATCGTTATTCAAAACGTATAACAACCAACCAACTTCCTGTGCATTTTTTGAACTTTTGTTTAAATTGCCACCTCGTATATTTTTTTTCTTAAATAATATGAGTTTCTCTTACTTACTTTTTTAGAAAAAATTATGATGATTCGAATTAGACCGTCACAACTTACTAAATTATAATAATTTTTATTTTAGACAGCATCGGAGTTAAAATAAATGCCAGTAGCATTTTTTTTTCTTTCTCACTTCTGATTATTAGCTTAGACTTAGAGAGTGTAAATGACATATTATTTTTCGTCTTTTCATCGTATTTCACTTTAAAAGCATTAAATGTACCAAGTGTCTCCATGGCGCTACGTGACTGGCTTAAGAGTGCTCTACTAAGCTCTGTAGTAGCAATTCTTAAGGGATACGCGTGCAAACTTTGCTGCGTTTAAATTGTTATTACATGTCACTAACTTAAGAGTGCTCTGCTAAACTTCGCAGTAAAGATTCTTAAGGGGCACACCTTGCCTGGGTTTGAAATGTTATTACCGAGTTTTAAAGTTACAGAAGTTATTAACCCTATTTTACTATTAACATTCTTGATGTTCTACTGGGAGAACAATTATATGTTACTCCTAAAACAGCCATCAGAACATATTATTTTATGTTGAATTTTAATATAACGGATAACATCAAAGGTTGAAATTAAAGAAATGAAATTGACACTTGTTAATGCAGTTAAGGCGTCCAGGACCCAGATGGACGCTACGTATTTCTGACTCTATAGTGATTGTTTATTTGTCATACATATGTTCACAATTTAATTTGTCAATTTCCCCCTTTTTCAGTTGGTAATCTAATTCCCCTGTAAGTTCAACCCATAATTGTTTCAGTATTCTTGTCCCCTCTATCCAGTTATAACTTCAGAAAAAAATTGAACAGATTCGTGCACGATTTGACACCGATGGCATTCTCTCTGGAAATCCCTGAATGCTGTATCGTCTCTTTTTTTTCCTTTAACAGTTTTTTCTTTTCTTTCTCTCTCTCTCTTTCTCCCATCTTGTGCTCACCCAACTGGTTAGATAACTTAGCATTATAGGAATCGGCGGCACAGGAAGGCGTTATGTTATGTAGTGAAGACGAATGCAAGAGAACTTTATCTACAGAATAGTTTATGTCGTTGATTTCAAATTTATTACTCTGATTCATTAGTCTGTTGAAGCGAATGTTGTTCCGATGGCGTCGGCTCAGGTGTTGTCCTTATCTTTTGACTACGGTTCAGACATGAAATCGCCCTAAATAGGCTTTGTGTCACTTTGAAAAGTAAATAGACAAAATTTAAGTGTCTCTCTGCTAACAAAAAAATATTATTTGAAGATTTTGAATGATATTTTTAAAACGTAAATAGAAAGATATCTGAGAAGAAGACCGTGGGGCCACGGTGGTAAGGTCTTGGCTCGTGAGTCGCAGGGGGTTCTGGGTCGAGACCCGATTCCACTGAAAAACCGTCTTGTAAGGTGGTCTGGTTCACGCTAAATCGGGTAAAATAAAAATAAAAATAAAAAACTTTTTTTTTCTGACTTGGAAATGTCTGAAACATAGATTCGTTAAAATCTTGAAATTTTTTTTAACGTTTACAATATTTTTATTTTTATAAGAAGTAAATGCATGACACAGTAAAATAACAAAAGTGGGGGAGATAAAATTATATATATGTTCTCGACATACAACCTTTTTTACGTATTTGATAGTTCACGTCAAATTTTGAACCTGTTCGTTCAAAGGGAGTCTCATTTGTGGACACGATTCATTTCTCTTCAGAACAAAACTAAACACGATAAAAAAAAAGAGGTAAAAGAAAGATAACCTTTTGATAACCTTTTGATATCATAAATCACAAAAGTAAAGACATAAAAAAATGAAATCTACGATCTCAAATTTCAAGTGAAAACATTATTATTTTATGTCATTATTTATCTTAATTTAAGTCAGTAACCAATTTAAACCGATTTGAAACAATCACGATACTTCTCTATCTGTCTCAATCCTTCTCTCTCTCTCTCTTATATATCTATATATCTATATATAATATAATCTTTCATTTTTAATTTTTCTATCTGGAATTCGAAGTTTTGCAGATGGTGATGTCATAGTTCTACGTCAACCTTTTGAAAACTCATCTATTATCAAAGAATCATACGTAATAATAAAGCAATGCTGGTAAAAGCATATAAAAAATATATGTAATTGCCTATGTTATGGGTTGTTCGGAAAGTAATTTCGTTTTTTCCCGTCAGAGGACTTAATTACGTTTTTTCGAAACCAACTTCACACTTAAGCCGCATAACCATTATATGTCTTGAGAGCTGATATTGCAAGGCTTGTGTGTGAAAAAGTTCTATTAATTCTACGCAGTAGTTTTTGGTTGGTGCCCTTTTAAATATGGAGAGCAATAAGCAACATTTTCGTCATATTTTACTTTTTTACTTCAGAAAAGGTAAAAATGCTGTCCAAGCGAGAAAAAAATTGACGGATGTGTATGGAGAAGGCGTGTTAACAGTACGCCAGTGCCAGAACTGGTTTGCAAAATTTCGATCCGGCAATTTTGATGTCGAAGATGCACCACTATCTGGAAGGCCGGTCGAAGCTGACAAAGATGCGATAAAGGCATTAGCTGATGCAAATCGGTGAATAACCACACGAGAGATCGGTGAGAGATTAAATTTGTCGAATTCGACTGTTTATGGCCATTTGAAAGGCATTTTGGAAAGGAAATTTGTGTCGTCGCGTTGACGCGTGTGATTCGCTCCTCAAACGTCAAGAAAATGATCCATTTTTGAAGCGGATTATTACTGGGGACGAAAAATGGGTTGTATACAACAATGTTAAACGCAAGAGGTCATGGAGCAGAAAAGATGAACCGGCTCAAAGCGTGTCAAAAGCCAACATTCACCAAAAAAAGGTGATGCTCTCCGTTTGGTGGGATGTCAAAGGAATCGTTTTTTTGAGCTTTTGCCGGACAATACAACGATTAATTCAGAAGTCTATTGTCATCAACTGGACAAATTGAATGATTCACTTAAAGAGAAGAGGCCCGAATTAATCAACAGGAAGGGTGTAGTGTTCCACCAGGATAATGCGAGACCTCACACAAGTTTGGTCACTCGCCAAAAACTTTTACAGCTTGAATGGGACGTACTGCAACATCCACCATATTCTCCAGATCTGGCGCCTTCCGACTACTATTTGTTCCGGTCCCTGCAAAATTTTTTGGATGGCAAAACCTTTACCTCAAATGAAGATGTCAAAACCCACCTGAACCAGTTTTTTGCCAGCAAGGACCAAAACTTTTATGAGAGGGGAATTATGTTACTGCCAGAAAGATGGCAAAAGGTGTTGGACCAGAATGGCCAATATATAATTTAATAAAATATTTATTCATTATACGAAAACTGTCTTTCATGTTCCCCCAAAAAAACGAAATGACTTTCTGAACAACCCAATATTTTGTGTTTCAATTATTAGCTTCCTTCAATTATTCAAAAAATCCTCTCTCTCTCTATATATATAGGCATATCTATCTATCTATACATACATACATATAATGATAATTTTTTTGAACTTTCAATTTCAATTTTTCTACCTGACAAACTAAGTTTTGAAGCTCGATCGATTTTGAACTGCACATGCATAATTTGTAGTTTTCGTGCATGCGCGGATAAAGTAACGTTGCAATTTTAAAACTCTCCTTTATATTTTGATATGATTTTAATGTACTAAAACCTTCCCCAATAAATGTTCTACAGAATGGAATAAATATTTCCAATATTCGTTCACTATTTCTTAAGTATTTGTGGTGTTCCAATATTCTGACACTTTCAGGAGACTTCATTTTATTCTATGTATAGATGATAATTTTTTTAAACTTTCATTTTCAATTTTGTTAGCTGGCAAAGTTTTGTGATTCGACCGATTTTGAGATGAAATAACAGCTATAATGTCATAGTTCTATGTCATCTTTTTAAAAACATATCTGCTATCAAAGAAACATACGTGATAATAAAGCAATACTGGTAAAAGCAGGACAACCTTTTAAAAACGCATCTGCTTTCAAAGAAGCATACAAAATATTCATGCAATACCTGTAAAAGCAGGTAAGAAAATGTATGCGATTAAAAGATGTGGATGAATGTTGACATTTATTCTTCTTTCATTTCTGATTCGATTTTGAGTTCCAATTATTCCAATACCCATAGCTAAAACAACACCATTTTCTCAAACGATAAAAAAGTGAAAAGAAAGCTGAAATTGAAATAATAACCTCCATTTAAATTTTCCTTTCAGAAACTAAATGAGTATTGTGATAAAAAAACGGGATGTTAGTTCAGTTATTCATTTTTCTTTTAAAGCATTCTACTCTACATCGCGTGCTTTTAAAAGAAACTTAGAAATAAACGTACCAATGGTGAAATAACAGATAAAAATACACTTTGCAGTTTTGCTATCTGAATTTTAAATACGATACATTTATCGCTTTGTGCAGCAATAAAATACATTTTTTTTATCGGGAAAAATAGTGCCAGCTCTGTCGTAAACCCCTTTTCAGAGTGCGAAAATTCGTTGTTCGAGCTGTGAAAAGGGGAATAAAAAGTAAGGCTGCGTGTGTGCTGATATCTCGCATAAAATGTGAATGGGCCATTCCATTTCGAAGCAAAGATCGCGAAACTCCGCCTGACGCTGTTATTTTTAGCCACATCGAATCTGTGGGGCTTATTTTGAATTGCAACCTTTAGAGAATATATATGGAGAAGTTGTTCAGGTATGCTAAAGTTATACGTCATTTGCGAAAATTATTCAATTCCTACGATTAGTTCACACGCCCACTATATCTTTTAACTCCCTCTCTATACATCTTCTTATCATGTCAGAGCATGATATTGTTTTGGGAGTGAGGTTTTCTGGTGTCAATAAAAATCCGTAGGTGAAAAAAAATTATTATCTGCACGAACATCTCAAAAAATCAGCTTTTAATAACGCGTTGCCATTGCATATACAAAAGCTCTAATAAAAAAATAAGTTAATGACTACGGCAAATAAAACCTAGAAAAATGTCATTTTGAGCACCTGATTAAATAAAATGAAATAAATAGGAAATGTGATATTTTTTATACTAAAGTGACTCATTCAAATGAAACAATTAAAATGAATAAAAATATAATTTAATTTGTATGAGCACGTGGTGTTTTTTTCTTTTTTGGAATTCTCTTTTAGTTTTAACTATTGAAATTTTGTAAAATGCAACTAATATTTATTCTTTAATGATATTATAAGCGCATTCTTGCTAATTGCATTTCTCAAAACTCTGTAAATATTAGAATATAGATTTAATATTAATCTGCATTACGTTCATTGGATTTTACCACATATTTAATAACTACCAGTAATAGTGAACTTTTCGTCGAAATTACTGGTTTTTTAAATCGTAAAATCTGTCGAGCTTCAAAACTTTGTTTGCCAGCTGGAAAAATTGAAAATGAAAGTTTAAAAAATTATCATTAGAGAGAGAGAGAAGTCTCGTAATTTTTTCAAACCGGTTTGGACTGGTTAATGGCGTAAATTAACTAAGACAAATGATCACTTAAAAATAACAATGTTCTGACATAATAACTTGAAATATGCGACCGTAGATTTCATTTTTTTAAAAATTTGTTATAGAGAGGTTTCCAAGTAGATAGAATGAAAATTCACCAAAATGTTAAGATTGATGAGTAAAAGTAATAACTAAAAATAGTTTTGTGATCGCTGATTTTATATAAAAAAATAATTTGCTGCTAAACACATATTATTACATTTGAAAGTGCATGCACTTCTCCTATGCACTCCATTTAAAAATATTCCTGGTATTCACGGTTGATTCGGTGTTATTTTTCTATTGTTGAAATTTTACGCCAGTAAAAGTTATCGAATTTCCTATTCTTAAAGAAGACATTATTTGTTTTACCGTGGAAATTAATTACTAGATAATAATTATAAGATATAATATTTTTTCCTCTTGTACATCAAAGTTGTTCGTTTATAAAGTATTTTAATCTACTCTTTTTCAGGCAATATATTTATTTTAATCATTTTATGCTTCTCAATATGCAGTATTCCGATTACCAATCTCATTTCGTTCCTTTCTGATAGAATATTCACATTAATATTTCCAAAAACATCAGCTGCTTCAATTCTTTTTGCGTTCTTCAAAAAGACATCGTTCATGAAGTATCATATTCTCATCTTTCTACCTCCTTATAAGCGATTAGATTTTACTATCGACTCCGAATAATTTTCTCTCATCTGTTTTAAAGCCCATATAATTATTTTTTAACTAATCTAAATAAATTATTTATAGTCCATGACAAAATTTTTAAACAACCTTTTTACATGGCATTTAGTTTGCATCATTCACACGGCATACATTCGAAACAGATTAACCACAAATGGTATTTACATCAATAAACTAGTTCAATTAAATCAAAGTGAAATTAATTCCCACGCTATTTTAAATCGCCAACTAACGCATTCATTTGCATTATGAGTGACCCAATTGAGAAAGAGTGGCGTTGAAAACCACTGGGATGGCGAAATTTATAGCTCGACAGCTAGAATCACAACCACTGTGCCTGAAAGGATGGGAAAGAACATTCTTCTCACCACCATCCGCGTGAAACGCATCCGGCAGATTTAAACCAAACTACGCCCATAACGAAGACAGCTTTGACATGTAACCGTATCTAGAGCCATCGCCATAAATAAAACCTCTCAAGGACTTAGGCAATGCTTCTTTTTTTTTCACTCTCTTTATAAACGCGGTTGCATTTCAATGCTTGGCTTTGCTGACAGACCTGTTCTATTAGCAGTGTCTCGTTACAAAGTATCAGGCAGACAGAAAAAAGCAAGTACTGATAATGAGGGTTTTGGACATAGTTGAAGTCCAAACAGTGCGGATGAAAACCGTGAACTTAAATAACTCGGTAATGGCTTCTGCAAATTGGACTTATTTTGGCCTTCCTGATTATGCGTATCGAAATAAGTCCGTCTTCATTGCTGCTTCGGCATATTTATGGCCACTGTTTTAAGTATTCCCTTAATGATTATGGTAATTTGGCACCATTTGGCTTCGAGGATCTGAAGAATTAAGTTCCATCGGCAGTTTGAGAGAAATAAATTGTCATAAACTGTTGAGGTGTTAATAATGAGGACAATCATCAGTAGACTGAGGAGGAATCACGAATGGGAGAGTATATTACTACTGTTATTATTTTTTATTTTTTACATATAATCACAGATAATGGCCGTCTGGTTATGTGTGAAGTCGTTGGTAGCAGCTAAAGTTTAGATAAGTAAATTGCTCATCAGGCGAAAACTATAAAGCTGTGATTTTATTCCGTATGATTCATGATGACTTAATTATTTGGCGCGAAAACTGGAAAAGGTTGATGAGGAGAATGAAATTACAGACGAAGGCTTATTTGCTTAAATATAACGAAATAATGGCATAAGTTTATGGAAGATATTTTATTTTTAGAAAATTTGCTGTCACAATGCAGACCTTCATTAAGATATTATTTCATTAGATGACCTCTTCTTTATCTGCCTCTTAATTAAAGTACGAAAGAGGTAATTAGACAATATAGATGATTATTACTTTTTTTCTTAAATATGGCCGAATAGAAGATAATGTGAGCAGAGCGTGACTAAGGTAAGGGCATACGGGCAGTTGTCCCGGGCCCGCACCATCAGTGGACCCCCAAAATAGTATAGAAATTTATTCTAGCCAATTTTCTTGTTATATATCTATAATAAGGCGACAAATTTAAATACCTCCTTAAATTTCGGCTCTGCATTCCTGAAGTAATGAAGCAGAGGGGGCCCCACAAATAAGTTTTTGTCCCGGGCCCCAATTAGGCTATGTCGGGTCCTGAATGTGAGAGAAAGATTTCTTAGTTAAAATAGAGAAGATGACAACTTAAATGAATAGATGGTCTTTAAAATTAGATGCAAACCACAGATGAATTACATGATAGTTAATGTTTTCAAATGCAAGATAAAGGCTTTTTTTTAAATCTAAGTTTTCGTCGTTCATAGTTTCATTCATTTGGCTAGTTTACAAATCCCAGCGAATAACAGCTTGGAGCCACGTTGTTCAAATTTTCCACCAGTCACAATTTTGCACGAGTTTAGAAAATTTAGAAATGAAAAGGTAGGTTAAAATATTAACGTGTTATGGAAAACTCCTTCAAAATTATATTAGTATTAAATTTTGCAGAATTTGGATAAGCAGAAATAATATCGGATATTGGATCACCGCTTTTCTATTAAAATTGTTGGAATAATGTCACTAACCTTATAAAAGTGAATTTGTCTTCAGCTAGTAAGCAATTAAAAAAAAATAAGGGATTTCTTTGTAATAGAAGAAAAACAAATTGAAAAAAACATCAATTGGAATTTGTTCAAGCTGATGTGCATTAATGAGTTTAAAAGTATTTTGAAATGCCAGTTCCACTTGTTTATACTAAGAACCCTGCAGTAGAGTACAGTTTCATTTTTCTTTAAATCCTGGAGTTCTAAAATATTCCACGCTAATCGCTTTTTTAATTACAACTCTAAAACTTTTCTGCTATACTATATAAATATATATCGTATAATTTTGTATAAATAGATCGTTTATAGATCTTAGAATATTTTATTGAAAACTCTTGAGTAATATAACTAAAATGACTGACTTATAAAATATATTTAAAAATATCAAATAATTCAAGTTATGAAATAAAAATTGTGTTTTCAATAAAAGAAAGCATGTAAATATTATTAGAATAAAAATATCTATCCGGAAATATTGTTTATCATCCGTCTTAAAATGCATGAAGCAATTTTTAAGTTTTATAATATTTTAATACTTTTTAGAACACATTTCTTGGCAAAAAATAAAAATCAAAAAGTTAAAAAGGAGTTTTGACGAATTTTTTTAAATATTATTAGATTGATGTAAAAGTTGCCATGAAAATTTAAAAGCAATATCTCAGAGAAAGAGAAATTTTAGTTTCAGTATCCATTATACCCATAAGGATGCTCGTTAGTCGTGGATTGCCCGTGCTTTCAAAATCTCTTTTCAGCCGCACCAATTTTTGAAATATGATTCTTTACCAGACATTCGATATTTACAGATCACTCATGAATTTGTTGTACTTGATAATGTGAATTTCATCATTACCTTGATGATATGTTTCGCCTTAAATGTATCGAGTTTAAATAACGCTCAAAATATTTAATCTTGAGTATCAGCCAAAAACAACTAGTGTAACAGCTTTGCATGACACTATTGTCTTGCAAAGTTTTATGGTATTGCACTGCCGACTACATGATGTGCTAACTGGTTACATAAATTCTTTATTTGCTTATACTTGTCAGTGCCACGTTTTCGGGTTCTTCAATGCATTTGTGTGAACCATAACATTAAAAGTCATTCATAGAAGGATAAATGAAAAAAAAAAGGTTAAAATGAAATCTGCTATACATATTTCAATGCACCATGTTAGAACAATTTCTTGAACGGCCAAGCCTCACGGCCTTGAACGGCCAAGCCTCAAACATTTCTAATATTTAAAGTATGTTCTCAAGTGATCTAATCATAAAGTGTTATTATGTGACAAGTAACATATGCTTTGGAATTTGCTTATATTTTAATTGCTGTAACGTAAATTTGAACTCCATTAATTCTTTTCCCTACTTTGATTGTTGTATCGTTTTCTTTCTACAAAAAATTAATAAATTTCTGTGTTTGATTAACTTTTACATTTTGTCCCTTGATTTTAAGTAACATCTTGTTTATAATCGAAAGAAGTTTGTTTAGAAGAGATTTTAAATACTAATCTTTTAGATAAAGCTTTGAATTAAACTACAACGTGTACCAAATAATATATATTGCTTAACTAATCAAAAATTATAGCAGAATTAGTAAGAACTCATGATTAATATAATAAGTTGCGAGTCATGTCCATACTGTATTTGCGATGTAGAAGCTATCTGGAAGAGAATGATCCAAATAGATGATTTGGGCTAAGATGCCCTTTAAAGAAGTTTCCTCAGGTTTGACTGCATTATACTTTAATCTTAGAAATTTATTAAAGAAATATCTTTGAAAAGATATATAACTCTGTTTAAAGGATTCTTATAAAGAATATTCTAGAAAAATCTATCTCTATCTAAAAGATATTCTTTCATCTTTCTGAAGGATAGAAATGAAATCATTGCCGTAAAAACCGAAGACACTTGGAAGGAATGAAAAGCACCGAGAATTAAGAGAATTAAAAAAAAAAAAATTCAAGTATTAAAAGTTGTAACTGCGAAAAAATGTGCCGCAACACCAAAGTTCGTGAAGTTCGACCAAAGTTCGTTTTTTGAAGAAGTTCGCAACACCAAAGTTCGTTTTTTTGAAGTTCGTGAATCAATAGACCAATGTTATCAGTAGTGTATTTGACCAAAATGGTAATAATTTTGAACATTTACTATAGGAAAACGTTTGTATTTTAGGTTTGTTAGTGCCGGTGTCCTGCCACGGAGGTACCGCATCTCAAACTCATAATAATAAATAATAAATAACCATAAGAAATAAGATTCTATATAGATCAATTGCGATTAAATTATTTAATACTAGCAGTTCCCCCACGGTATTGTCCCTGACATAGCATCCAAGAAGAAAATATAGTTTTAAGCTTAAATCTAGCCTCCACCCGATATGACATGGGCACGTTGCGCAACATAAAAAAACAACAGCATAAAAATGTATTTAAACATTATCAAAAAGAGCTGCAAAACATTTTTTTAATGCACACATTTAGAAATATTTAGACTGTTACAAAGGGTAAAAATGTGGTATCTCTGTAGACAAAACACAGGTGATCATTTCGAGGTTGGATTTCCTTCTTTTTGGCATAATGAGATTTGAATCGCAGTTTAAAATTAGGCGTAAACAAAGAAATGTATCGCATATGCATACCACAGTTCTTTCTATATGCTCATGCGCAGTGTCAAGTTTTCGCGGATGCGTGGGTAATTTAAAATTGCCCTTTTAAAACTCCCCTTTTTATTTTGATATGATTTTGATGTACTAAAGCCTTTCCTGATAAATACTCTACAAAATGGTATAAATATCTCCACAATCCGTTTACTATTTCTCGAGTTTTTGTGGTTCCAACATACAGATGCTTTCAGAAGACTTCATTTTATGTTGTTGTTGTTACTAATCCCAGATGACCTAGCAGTTGTAGACCATCTCCATAAAATCCAATATTTCCAAAAAGTCCATAAAAGGGAATGAGTCTGAGTATGTCATGCTTTGCAAAATTTAGACAGTTTCAAATGTGAGTGGGAGAAGCTGGAGTGCTCTTACACCAATGACAGTCCGGGAAATACTTTTGTCCCAGGTGAAAAGTGAGGCCTTTTAAAAATGTCCGCTGATGAATCGAGAGAGGGTAGTACTTTGTTTTCTATCGCCCCTGGTCTGGAGGGGCCCTCCAGGACAATCTCTAAAGTACCAGTAGTTATTCGAAGGACTTCATTTTATAATATGCATAGATATGCGATACCTAAAATTATTATAATTGAAATTCCGTATATATTTTTTGAAGAAACGTGTATTGTTTCTTCAAATTATATATATAATATGACTAGCAAAGATATTTGTTGTCAACCACATTTACACTATGGAATTTCACATTCTTGGAATGAATAAGCCGAAATAACATATGACAAGTGAAAAAAATAACCATCCGAAATAACCTCGCGAAAAATATGCGCAGTCGACGCTCGCTGTGCGCGTGAGAGAATGCTCGTGCCGACCATCTCCTTCATAAACCTGTCCGTGAGCGCGATAAGCCAGGCAGCCTCATTTGTTGGAAACTGATGAAATGAAGTTGCGTCCTGATGCCTCTGGCGCCTGCATTACACTGTCTTCTCTTTCATTATTTATATTATTGTTATTACAGGCCCGGGCTTAATGAGGGCGAGCATCGGGAAAAACCATCAATTACTATTATGTGCGTAGTTTTTTCCATTCCTTCGTAATTTCACCCCTCCCCTTCCCCTGTGACGATGTGATGGATAGCTGACGAGATATCGGGGGTATCATCGGATGATCGTAATAAATATTAAATTCCTTCCCGCGCTCTTTGGGATGATGAATGGCATCCAGTTATGAAAATCCGTGGGCCGGAGATGCTGAGTGGTGAAATCTACGGACCACTTCTTTAAAAAAAACAACAAAAAAACTGGACTTTTCAATATTTTTTTAAAGTAGATTATTAATGAGCGTGGATTTTTTTTTGAGAATCTTTAAGGGAAAACTGCCGGGTTGGTATTTTTAAAATTTGGATTATATTAAAAAATCTTAAGATAAGTAGAAATTAGAAATGAATGTATGCATGTATGAACAATTTGCCCAACAAATTAAAGTGGATGCTAACATCTTGTCCGAATTATTATAGGAGTTATAATGTTTTGAAATTTATTTATTTCTATATTTTTAATGAACCGCTTTTGTCGACTTACTAGTTAGTAGGGATTAATGGTCGCTAAAATGTTCAATAAAATATTTTATGTAATTTGTAATATTTTTATTTAAAATTTCAATTTGAATGCTTAAAAACAATTTTAGACGCGCATCCTCAATTTCCAAATTGTATATGAGCCAAGTTTGTTGGATATAGATCAAACTATCTTTACTGTAAAGCACCAACATTCACACGCACCCACACACACATACAGACAGACGCACATAATTTTTTTATAACTAAATATTGACACATGACCTGCATAAGCGTATCAGAGATGGAGTAGGACTTCGAACTCCCATGTATCTTTCTCATGTTTGATCTCGCGTTTGCGATTCTATTAGATTTCGCATAAACACATGTACATATACTCTCACACACGCACATATACACACGCGTGCACATTCAAAGAGAGAGAGAGAGAGAACGCACACGCACGCACACGCGCACACATACACAGGGGTGTTATATTAGTGTCCCATTTTAAAATAACACTAGGGCTTTTTTGAAAATGGACCTCGTAATTTTGAACCGTGTTCAGATGACGAGGGGGACACTTGAACTATAACCCGCCTTACCAACTTTTACACCACATCAGCGAGACACCATTAATTACCGATACTTTTAACGAACATCGGACCCTCTTACTCGCTGTTTCTTCGATGGAATCGAAGTCTGGAACATGAAAACTTCCAGGGTGAGAGAGAGAGAACAAATTCATCCTCATTAAAAGTAGGGTTAAAGTACTCTTTTTAAAGTAATGATAATGCACTTACAAAAAGTTTTATTTTGTCAACTCGCTTATGTAATAGCGCATTGATTGAAATACTGAGAAGTGCTTTTGATATTTACTTAGAAGCATTTGAAAAGTTTTTATTAAAATAAAAGAAAAATTAAATGGAAACACAATTGTAATGAATTAAGCCAATTCATCAAATTTTGAAACTGCATGATTTTTCTTCTTTTGTTCCCTTTTATTCAAGAATACACTCAGAATTATTCAAGAAAAATCTGTAATTAGTCACTATTAATTAAAATTAATTAATCACTGCTTATAAAAAAAGCGGGTTAAAATTTTGAAAAATTTGTAATTAGTTCAGAAGAACTTTATAATTCCTCGTAGCTTTTAACTAAGTTTTACAAAATACTAATTAGATTAGTAGTAAAGCCTTAAAATTTTGTTTTTAATTAAAATTCTTATTAATTTTTTTAAAAAATTTAATCATCCCAAGAATCAATTACCGATTTTTATAACTCTAGATCCATCTTTCTATTTTGAAGAGTTTCTCGCAGCAGAATTTTTAATTTTACATACTACATCGCACGATGCAGTGTACTGTTTCAGTGTACTCAATCTGTGCTTATTCAGTTTACTTCTTTAATCTGAAAATTTCATTATCATTTTAACAAATAATTAACCAATAAATTTTGAAATCGTTATTTTTATTCTATGGTCATGATTAAACTTTTAAAAATTCCCTTTAATGTTTCCTAAAGGACGCTATGGAGTATTTTTTGGAGATTCCTTCTGCACTTTCCATATACCAGTTTTACTATCAATCTGCTGACCGGTTTAATTATTACCGTCTTGTATTTTAATCCAGCCTAACGACGTCAAGCCTTTTGTGATGGCGTAGTCAAATTCACAATGTAACTATAACAAAAGACCTTTGATTGGAATAACATAAATATGTTCCCTGGAAACCTTTATTTTCAGACGCCTGTCATCCCCAACTCATTATAAAAGTCTCCGAATAATCTGTAAGCTTATTATACCAGCTACGCGTATACTTTATTCTTTGCAAGTTACTGAATAGCAAGCGTAGTAAATAATAGTTAAAACTACATTAGAATGAGGTTCACGTGTTCAGGAGGACAATTTGCATGCAACATCTGTGATGAAGCGTTTCATTAGTCAGATCATTTATTTTTGCGAGATAAATTGTATGCATAATGAATTTATATTACGTGTTTGACACTTCGCTATAAGTTAATTATATGTACAGGTTGAAACTTTTTACTTTGAAATACTGCGGCTATCTTTGAGATTACCATTATTATTGAATCATAATTACAAACTACTTTTTGTAGCTTGTTTTATTATTATTTTAAATAATTATTGGTCCTTTTATGTTTTTGTATCATTAGAGGCGAATTTCATAAATTCATATGAACAAAAATAATATAAAAATTATTTTTGTACATTTTAATATATTAACTATCCATCTTCACTCTGTTTAACCCTAGGTTTACGGACGTTTCTTATATACCTATGTCTACAAACACGCGTCAGTTTGACGCATGAACGAATACTCCTCACAAATACTGATTAATGTTTTGTAAAAAATTTTTCCCTCTTATAGACACATTCAGATGAAAAAGAAGGGCTTTTTGTCAAAATAGTATCAAATTGAGGTTCACAATAATATTAATAATTCAAAAAATATTCTATTTTATTTTTCAATACTCGAACTAAGCAATTGAAACCTTCAAAATCTCTTCGCTCTCTGACATCCATTGACATTCTGCGTTTGTTCTTTCCATTATTGCTTATCGGCAACAGTTGTTTATCGCTTGTTTCCTTTGAGATAAAGATATCGGATAACAGATCGAAATATTATCGGTACATTCCTATTTAGTATTGATTTGATGTTTTCATATTTACTCAAAATTTTGTCTAAATTACGATCGCTTCAAATTGACGCATATCCGTATAGACAGCTATAGCCCAAACAGAATTTCAATATTTCAACGTTTTTGAAGAAAATGCACTTCAATATATATTTATCTAGATCAATGGATAAAAGTCATTACAAGAGATAAAATAAAAATGCAAACGGGTTTTGTAATTTTCTTTATAAAATTCGAAATGCGTCAAAATGACGCGTCCTGTAAACCTAGTGTTAACCCTAATATTAGCTGTTAGACCATAATATAAATCATATTAACTTAACATCTTAAGACAATTTTTATAAAATAAATCTTATCACAATAAAGTGAATTATTATTTTAAATTGAATAATGCGGTTATTATTTATGATGTTCCAAACATCATACCTTTATGGAAAGGGTTTAATTCCAAATCCATATCAAAACTTGATAACTGTATTACATCTAAATAACCAATTTTTTTTTATTTTCTCATATATGTAGTATAGAAAATTGTCAAAAAAAAAATTGAAATCGAGATTTCGACGAATCTCGATATTATTTACCTCCCTGAGTTCGAAAAAACACATGTTTAGAAAATAACTGTTTATGGCAATGATAACTTAAAACTGCTTTGAGCTAGGAGGTTGAAATTTGGTATACGATATTTACTCTAAAATTGAATATATCTATCAAATTTTGAATAATATCTGTTCAGAGGAAGTTCATCTGTCCGGCTGTTCGAATATGAGTTATCACAAACGAAGATAGCTAGATATATAAAATTCGGTGCATAGGTTTAACAACCATAATGTAGACTCCTGTCAAGTTTTAAACAAAATCTGGTACTTACGTATTAGACCGTCGATCTTTATCGTCAAATTTGAAGGTGTCGCCAATGAGTTGCTAAGCTGCTAAAAATGGCAAAAAAAAAAAAAAAAACCTGCCATTATTTAAAAAATTGTTCAAACCTTAACTGTCGTCCGCCATTTTGTTGCTTTAGTTGTCGGTTTATCGCCAAATTTGTATCCATCGCCAGTGAGTTACAAAACCGTTGGAGTCGAAGGTCTAATACGTAAGTACCAAAAATCTGATTCAAGTTGACTGTCTGTTGGTTTTTACTTTCAGAAACATGTTAACCGATTATTCAAATATTTAATTATATCAAATTTGACATAAGATTTTTGTGATTACAAGTGCAGTTCTCGGTTGAGAAAAATGAGCTTGAATAACAATTTCTATTTTCATAGGCTATTAACCTCAGGCCAGGGATTAATCGCCAAATAACTTTTTAAAGTTGACACGATAGATTCAATAAAAATGCTAAATTCACGCCAAAAAGTTATATTTTCAGAGCTACTGTACGCCAACGTCATGTCACACTGGCATCACAAGTGTTTTGCTTGGTAATTTGGATTTATTCGCAGAGTCTGTTGTTCGAAAAGAGTAATAAATATTATAACTTGAAATAAAGATTAAAATGGAATCTGCTATGCATATTTCAAAGTATCATGTCAGAACGTAATTTCTTGAACGACCAATCACCACGTGCTCGTGCAAGTTAAATAATATATTTATATGTTTTAATCGTTTCATCGAATTAGTAAATTTATTATTGCAAACCATAAAAAAAACCTTTGTCTCGCATTTATTGTTTAAAAAAATATCACATTTCCTATTTATTTCATTTCACATAATCACGTGCTCAAAATGGCATATTTCTAGGTTTTATTTGCTGTAGTCATTAACTTACTTGTTTTTAATCAGAGCTTTTGTAAATTCAATGACAACGCGTCATTGAAAGTTGATTTTTTGAGATGCTCGAGCAGATAATAATTTTTTTATTTTTCGCCTCCGTATATTTGTTGACGGCAAAAACCTCATCCCAAACACATCATGCTCTGACATGATAAAAAAAATTGAATAAAAACTTTTATATTTACGGCAAACATATATAATATATAATATTAATTTACTAAAAAATAGAATCGTGTTCATATATTTAATATATTTGGTTAAAATCTTTGTATCAGAGATTAGTTTTCATTTCAATTTTTACTATGATTGTACACTTCTGATATTTTAAGAAAAACTCAATCAATTTGAGTGTAAAATTGGAAAGCGGATTTCCATAAGTCCGGCAGATAGCCCATCCCGCTGGACATGACGACGGTATAAAATCTCGAAATGGGGGTATTTTGAAGATATGAAAAGCGGTAGGCGTTTCCGGGTGTATTTATTTCTCAGAGTGGTCTTGACAGTCCCCGACAGGCTGTAAAAGCCCCCGGAATAGGAAAATAAGCGGATTTCAGCGAGAGAAGAAAAAAAAGTATGAAACTATTGCTTGTCTGCGGGAATAAACATCATTTTATGCTTTCGATAACAGGCTCTTTGAATGGAATTTTGAAAGCGGCATATTTTTATGTCTCGGGGAATGTATTTCCCGGAGCGTTTACGAAGGAAAAAGGAAATGAAAAATCCGTTGACCAACACTTTTTCGCCCGTGGTTTGTTTTCCCTATTCTGTTAGGTTGAGGCATTATGGCCCGCTCAGATGGGCTGTTACCTTTTTTCTTCTTTAGTGCATGAGAAAGAATTCTTGAGTTTAAATTTTTTATTTAATTTAATTTATTCTACATTAAAGTATTTTTAATTTAAAATTCGTTATTATAAGTAATATTAATGATGTTCAAAATCAATTTCCTTAAATATCCAATCCGAAATGTAGTTGCACGATAGAGTTTTAAATGATGCTTCTATATTGTTATTATTTTAATGCTTTAATTTTACTTATTTACTAGCGATAATGTGCAAACACACACACACGCATGGATGCACGCACACAAACATGCCTACACACATGCACACACACACACACACTTGCCCGAACATAAATATGCACGCTTGTACACACACAAACATACATACACGCATGCATTAACGGATGCACACACACACACACACATGCACGGACATACATATGCACGCGTTCAAAACATACATATGCACACACAATTATACACGTGCACACACAACATTACTTCCTGTTCCTGCCACTATAACCACCTGGTTATTTAAACTGAGTAATGAGCATGAAGTGAAAGATACATTGAAATGTCCTGTTCTATACATTCCTGTGACTATTGTTCGACGTCTGACATTTATTGGTTAAAATTTGGTGAAGGATTTTAATATTGAATGAAAGAAAGCTGAAAGCAGTGAGCAGTTTGAAATTTAAATGAGAAGTGTTTTTGTCTTTTTGAGCCAACTATCGGAGAGAAACTGAAGACTGATGCTAATTCACATACACAGACTTATAGTTTGTCATCACAAAATTCTGAAAAAGTATTATGAAAATATCAAAGAAAAATTTGGGAGGAGGACAGAAATAAAAATAATAAAAATAAGATTTAAATGAAACCTGCTATGCATATTTCAATGTATCATGTCAGAACATTATTTCTTGAATGAACAAGCACCACGTGATAGTGCGAGTTAAATTACATTTTTTATTCATGTTAATTGTTTCATTGAATGAGTTATTTAGCATTGCAAACGATCCAAAAAACTTTGTCTCGCATCTATTGTTTAAAAAAAGCATCTCATTTCCTATTTATTTCATTCCATATAATCACGTGCTCAAAATGGCATTTTCTAAGTTTTATTTGCTGTAGTCATTAACTTATTTTTTTTAAATCAGAACTTTTGTAAATGCAATGTCAACACGTTATTGAAAGCTGATTTTTTGAGATGCTTGTGCAGATAATATTTTCATTTTTCGCCTACGAATTTTTTTTGACGCCAGAAAACCTCCTTCCCAAAACAATACCATGTTCTGACATGATAAAAAAATAACAAAAAATACAAATAACTGCTATGTGCAAAAACAAAAATAACGGAAAATAAAGATATAGATTTTTAGTGCTACACACATACACACGCACGCACGTACATACATACGCTTGTACACACATACACATGTATACTCTCCTCACGCACGTATTCACACTTTATAAGAAACCGAAAAGCAAAAGAAGAAAACAAAGAATTTATAATTTTACTGTTCTTTGAAACTGCAGCTCTGCCAGTATATATATATATATATATATATATATATATATATATATATATATATAAAAATATATACAGAAGCATATATACGGGTATGTTGGACAGTTTTTATAGTTAGCATTATTGATTTTAATCTCAACCTTAATTTATTATTACGGTAAAGAAACTAATTAAAAACGCTTTTAGTGTCAGTTTGGAAATATATGGAAAAAATTGAATCTCCTCCACCCCATTTAGAATCTAGTTACATATAATTGACCTTGGGAGAAACTTGGAGTAGCGTTTTTTAAGCGATTAAATTTCAATAAAAAAGTAGCTCTATTAAAAGAAGGCTCTGATACTTAATAGGATAATTAAGGTGCTTAATAGTTTAAGGCTAAGATACTTAAGTTTCTTTTTTTAAATGAACAGATTAATATTTTTAGCAAATACAGTTTCCATTAATAATAAAATAAATATTTAGAAAAAATATAATTCTGTAATGCCCAGAAATCAAAATTGATATAGCGCATCAAACATTTTGATAGAAGAATTACACATGGTGCTAATTAAAAAATCATTTTGATTTTTTTTACAGATGACTTTAATTTGTACTTAATTGAAAAGATAAATTTCACAAAGAATGAAGAAAGTTCCTATGAAAAACGTTTTTTTTTTCTGGAACTGAGAGGACATTAATGGCTTTATGAATCACTTAAAATTCAGCCGTAAAAATTGATAAGATCAATTTGATAAGCGAAAGATTGTAATATTTATAAATTTTAATATCAGTTGCCATTAAAAAAGAATCCATCAATTAAATATTTAGTTAACTTATAAGTAATTTTCACGGAATCGGGAATGGCAACATGAACATGAATGAAAGCATGCTTAAGAAATATTTTAATGGCGTGGATTTATTTTGAAATAGAATACTATTCAATAAACTGATGCTCAATCAGACACTATATGATAATTAGGCAATTTGGAATTGTAAAATTTCTTAAAGGACACAAAATAAGGTTAAAAAAGCAGTAAAAGAAATCTTCTAAATTGTATCAAAAGACACTTAATATCAAGTTAATACATAGAAAATATATATCCTGAAAAATAAACTTCTTTCCCTCTCTGTCGCTATTATATTAAACTATGCAACATTTACGAATTCTTCGGGATAAAGTTGTGTGAATGAGCGTTAAGAGATTTCGTCCAGTAAATATTCATGGTAATAATGATCACATTGTATAATTTCTGATATTGTTGATGCGTTTATTTATTTCTTATTATTATTTTGTTTAAGTTATTCCTTCTATTAATTGTTTACAGGCATGGAATGCTTAATGAATAGTTTTGAAAATAACTTAACTGTTCAAATGAATAATGTCAAAGCAATAAAATGTTTTTACAAGCCTTCTGAAATCGTCACAGAATTTGATAATATTTTTTTCTTGTTTTGCAATAATCACTTTTCAGTAACACCCATACCATGTGTACGATGGCACTGCGCATCATCCCCCCCCCCTTAAAAAAAGAAGATTGTATCAATATTGGCGATATTGGCGGAAAATATGAAAACTAATTTTGAAGATAATGGCGTGGAAAATTATCCAGACCATATGTGATTCAAATGTATATTAATACGGATTGAAATCAGTATCATTAAAATTTAATTTTTTAAAAGTGTGGTAAAAATGTTTTTATAAAGTAGTACAGGGATATAAAAGAGCTCCTAAATTATTGAAAATGTCTTTTAATTTTGGTTGATAATGAATTCATTTTTTGAAAAACTTTATAGTATATTAAGTAGTATATACTAACTTTATAGTATTATAAGTAGTATATGCTCGCATAAAAAGTAATTTGTATTTTTAGATTTGTAGCCTGAAATTCAACATTTTATATTGAGTGTCTTTGGATGATTTTTATCTCAATCTTCTATGATATGCTATTTTTCTGTATGACATTTATTGCATGATATTATTACGAAATGTCTCACGCAAGAACGATGTGAAGATAAAGACTTTATTGTCAAGGGAAATGTGTATTAAGCATACACAACTTAAGCTACAAATTCCCAGCGAATTAACCGGTAATTTCGAGTTACATAGAAGCCACGTCAACGAGAGAAAAGATGCTCTCTCAAGCGAAACCAACTAATGTAGCTCATTGTCCGAACTGATCTGGTTTCCCACCTTTAATACGCGCCTTAAATAGTTCCCCGCTAAAGTGGGCGGGACAACCGAGGAAATCTCTCGCTCGCCTCGCACAAACTAGGAAATGTCACCTATATTCCCTAAAAACAAATCTTTATTCGTTTTCTATTGCACAATTTAGCGTGTAATAAAAACCTTTAACGATCTCATTATATCGCCAACGCCACCTACATCGCCAAATTAATCAAATATGTCCGAATATGCGATACATTTCTTTGTTTACGTCTGATTTTAAACAGCGATTCAAATCTTATTATACCCAAGGGGAAATCCAATTTTGGAGCAAACACATTAAATGCCAAAAGGCTTCGTTTGTTACGCAATAAGGAGAATGAAGAGAAAAGAAATGTTCGGTTAGTGAAATAATGTCCACACTTAGGGAAGGAGAGTCTTTTGATGAGCGAAATAACGGTCTTTCTTTAAATCGCACTGCAACTGAATTGCGCAGATCGAATGAATCTCCTGAGAAGTGAAATGATCGCCTGTGATATCATATTTTTACCTTTGTAACAGTCTTAATATGTCTGAATGAGTGCCATAAAAAATGTTTTGTAGTTAGTTTTGATAATTTCTAAGTATATTTTTTAATGTTTGTTTGATGTTGCGTTACATGCCAATATCATACCGGAAGAAGGCAAGGCTTAAGTTTAAGGCTAATTTTTCTTCTTGTAAGCTATGCAACGGGTTACACTAGTGTTAATATTAATATACTTATGGTTGTCATAAATTATTATGATTGTATATAATTAGGATTTGTTATGATAATTCGCCAAAATTATTATTATCACGAAAAATTATATTTTGTTTTTAAGTGAAACAAAGACATCCAAGTTCTACTTTTCTGCTTCTGAGCTAAGCATGTTAAGGCTACTATCTGTTGTTGTTGTTGTTGTTACTTATGGCACTTGCCATGGACAATCCCCCTGCTGATACACCAGCAAATTTTAAGCCGGAGATATACGTCTCTTGTTTTACAAGTAGCGCCATCTAGGGCCAAGAGTACGACTTAACTACACACACGCCACAACCCTTTTTAGGGGGTTGACTTCATTCATGCATATTCATCCATCCATCTCAGATCGTAATTTAGACCTGGAACAGAGAATAATCACCTCTGACCCAGTACCCCCAGTGGTATTACTCTCGACATGGTGGACATTGCGACCTCGAACAGATTTAACGAGCGCCAGCCGCCATACACTCGGGGAATCTTTTGGCCGTTGAGTTTCGAACTCGTAACCTAAGGAGTACGAGTCCAACGCTCTACCAACCAGGCTATCCCAGCCCACGGCTACTATCTATTCATTGATATCGAAATTGGTCAAAGTCAAGCTGATCTGCTGAAAGTTAAATGATACTTTAGCACTTTTATAACCTATATGAGAACATTTTGATTGGGTATAGCGTTATAATATCATTATTTTTAAAAATACTTATTTAAAATTTTGAAACTAAAAATACCATATTATCTAATTTGTTTTATGAAATGGGAATTCATACAAAGGAAATTAAAACATTATTTGCGAAACAAAGAAAACCTTACCATTAAATGTCTAACAAACTTTTACATTAATATTTTAATAAAACTTCTTTTTCAACTTTTAAACGTAACATGTTCTAACTAGTACCAAAAGTCTTACGTGACAGTTAACGTCACGCATACCTGAACTGTTACTCTTTTTTTAGAATTAGTTCTGGTTGTTCTAGTACACGATTCAATTTTTAAGATCCATTTTTCATTACTGAACGTACTTACTATTTTTCTATTTATAATGTGTAAGATTTTGTGTTTTTTTATTTCACTCGTTAATACTAGCATATAAAAGGAGAAAATGCATCAAAATGAAACTAATCTCAGCCTAACAAATGGCGAAGGAATAAATACAATAAAAATAGATCTTAAAAATTAATTTTTTAACATCAAAACACTATTTTCTATTTAATCTATTTGCTATAGTGTAAACAGAATCTTGTTAGGTTTTCGCAATTTATTTTAATGCTGAAATGTAAAAGGAAAAAATTTTCCAGACCGGAATGAAATTTATTTCAATTGAACAGGAGAGAGAAATAAATTTAAGGAAAGCAATTATTTAAAAAAAAATTGTTTTCCTCCAGAACAGTAATTTTTGTTTTATCTATTTGCCAAAGTGTATCTTAAGTTTTTGTTATATACTGGTTTTGTTTTATTCTTATAAGCAAAGGAAAAAAGGCTTAAGTAAAATTTATTTTATTTTAATGGAAGAGCAGAAAATAAATTTAATAAAAATAGTTCTTAAAAGCATCCATTTATTAGTGTACTGAAAGATATTTTTGAAAATATTTTGTACTTTTTAGTTTTTAGTCAATAAGTCATTATTATAAATACAATAGAATCCAAAAATTATTCCCTTTTCCGAATTTTTTATGAGGTGATTTTAGTGGTAAGGAAGCAAAATTTAATTATATTAATAAATTAATTGACAACTATATTCTGAATATATTATAACTTTATCAAATACATAACTGTACAAAGTTCAAACTTTTCGTGAAAAGAAATGATTGAAAAATCAATGATAAAATTCCATTTTTATAAACAAATACTCAGAGAAATTCAAATGTGAATTAAAAGGAGAAAAAAATATTATTCTTTATAAATATTATACAATATTTATTTTTGGCGAACAAAAAAAAATTAAAAGTTGTTAGAACATTTAAATAATCTGTATTGAAATTTCTTATTCGTTTTAATTTTTATAGTAAAAACGCTGCATTACTTGAGCCTCCATTGTTGAAAAAAAAACATTAATCATCCTTCTTCTTTCTTTTTTTTTCGAATAAACTAATTTTACATTGAATTATTTTTTGCTATAGATTTCATCAATGAAGTGATTCAAAATAATTAATTTTTTTTTGCATATTTATTGAGAAAATATGTAATTAAATTGCTATTTTTCATTTTCCCAGTAATAATTGTAGAACTCGAATCAAATACATTTTTTGCTTATTTATTTTAGTTTTATTTTCTTTTGATTTTAAATTAACGAATTAACACAGAAAATGGATTTTATTTCTTTTCATAAGTACTTTTTTTTGCCTTTTTTATACCTATTTTGTGCTTGTGATAAAACATTCAATGTCTCTTTTTATTATTGTTTCAATTATTGCAACAATATTTTGTTACTGATGTAATATAGTTAGGGAAAATATAAAGTAGGAAAAGAGATGTCAATTATTTCGTTTCTAATATGTATTTGAATTTTTTTTTTATTTAAAATATTTTTCATAGTCTCATTTTTTTTTCTTTTTTTTTTCGTAATATAAGATATCCCCCCCCAAAAAAAAATAAAGAAGGAAAAAATCACATTCGTGATTTAAAAATTCCGCTTCAAAATTTTGATGAATTTCAATTTTTCAGATCTTTCTGATTAATAAAACTATAAATGGTAAGTAGTAATTTTAATAGCAAATATAATCCGATTTTTTTCTATCATAATTAAACTTAGCACAAAACGCGCAGTTATGGACGTTATGCTGTATGAGAAAGACGAGGAAAAAAAGGATCTTTTGACTTCTGCTTTTGAGCTAGCTATGACTGCATTTTTAAATAACCCCTCTAGTAATCGATGATTCGATTGGAAACGGAAGGAATGTTGTAAAAACTGCCAATCACCAAATACCACTCTAGATTGTTTATCTTTTTTTTTTACTGCCTTCATGTCATTAGTTTTTTTTCTTCCAATTTCTAACTAATCTCTGTTGGCAGATTAATCTTGCCGGTATCTCGTATTTTGTCCCCATCTCTCCGGGACAGCTGCACGGGCCCATTACTTGTCACAGCTCGGTTGACACAACGCATCCACTCAATGTATTAGCGCGCAATTGCTTTCACCTCTTGCTCGTGACAGGACTAATTGTCCTGGCCGTCCTGGTGCCACTTTTGGTGATGAAAACGGACGGCAACTTTTACCAGGGTAAAGGGAGAATGTTTTTTGGGCTTTCGGACGCTACGACAGATACACCTGAAAGTATTAGGGTGTATGTTCCATACGTTTCTTCCTTATTTCTAATATGAAATGAATACACAATATTTACTGTTTAAGATATTTATTTTGTTATACTAGAGCACTTTTGCTCTATGACCTACTTCTATCTGTCAGGAAGCCTCTGTATGCCTTCTTTTCAAAGTTGTTTTTGGACAAGTAATAATCCTCTTGGTGTGCTTTTATTTCACTGATGGATTAAAAGCACTAGTCGCGAAGATAATTTTTTAAGGAGAGAAAGAAATGATAATCAGATGGAGCAAGATCTGGAGATTATGTAGGATGCGATTAAAATAACAATCAAATTTTAAAAACATCTTTCTTACGACTTCTGCAACATGTGGTTTCACGTAGTCATGATGAAAAACAAAGCCTTATTAGTTCTTTAATTATGCGTTTTTTTGCTGTGGCAGCTTTTAATTGATCCAGCTGATAACAATATTTCGCAGAATGGTTTGTTTCTCCCTGTTGTAGGAGCTCGTAGAAAATTGGACTTTTTTCAATCTCATCAAATGAACACAATAATCTTTTCGGGGTGTAGTTCCAGCTTTGCAACAGTTGAAGGGCTATTGCCCTCACACCAAATGCATTTTTTATACACGTTTTCTTATAAAATCAAAATTTCGCCTCCAGTGATAGGCCTCTTTAAAAACGCGCTGAGAAAGAAACTTTTGAGACACCCTAATATATTTGATCAATAAAAATTGATTAGTTTTGTCTAATGAATTATAATAAGTTTCGGAAACGAATTTTTGGAAAATAATGCATAAAAACTTTTTTATTCTACCAATCCCTATATCAGACTTGAAAGGTCACAATTAGAAGAAACAAATACACTAATTATATTTAACTATAGAATAAAAAAACTGTTTATTTTAAGGAAAACTTTTGCAAAATTTTCAATGTTAGGAAAAACGGAGTAAGTAAAAAAATAATGTGAATATTTAATTTTTATTTCACCTGTATATAGCTCAAACTATATAAAATATAATCCACAACAAATAAAAATGAAATCAGAAATAGTGGCATTTTTTACGAAAATCAGTGATTTATTTTATTTTTGCAATTGAAATTTTCAAAATAACAGTAGGATAGGATATATTTCAATAAATAAAAGTTTTATGAGCATTTGAAGTTACTGTTAATTACTTTTTGTCAAATTTTTCTATGTTTTCAATTTAAAGTGTCTGTAAAACATGTCTAATTGAAACTACCTTAAAATCCGTGTTATATCACATCGTCAAAGGTTTTGAACAATGCATACCAAATTTCAAGAAATTTTATTGAATTCATTTGGAGATATTGTGTTTTCCTCGAAGCAATCGCAGTGAAATATTCATTCTTCAGAAATTGCGTTTAGATATTGAACTTGTAAATTAGTTCACCCAATTGTGCTTGAACAAATGTCACCAATTGTGCTTGAAACAAATTCTCCCAAATATTATTTGGGAGAATTTCATTGTAAAAATAAAATGAATAAATAACTCACTTTCGGTTAAAAATAGCACTGTTTCCAATTTCATTTTTATTTTTTGTGTACTATTGAAACTACTGTATCTATAATTCCATCATATATATTTTAAAAACAAAGTTGGTTTTAGAATTTACGAAGTTTGTGTTTCTTTATTTTCATATCATAAAAAAAAATTCCGAATTTTTCTGGGAAAATCTTTTTAACAACCTAGTAGAATGCCTTAGTAAAATAAAATATCAAGGTAACACATCTTTTGAAATTATAGTAGAATGTTGGAAATTATTTTTTTTTCTTTTCATTTAAGCTTGAAAATGTATTCAAAAACCATAAATCCTTATATAAACTTGTTTTTTTTTTAAATATTTCATTAATAATTTTTCTAATTTTAAAGTCTTTTAATATATTTTATTTATTATGTATGGGTTGATCAAATGAAAGATGGACAAGTTAAAAGAAAAGAATATATTTATTGGAAATCAAAAGAAATAGCTATAAGCCCTGTATCACATGTACTATAATTTAAGTAGAAGGTCTACATATTTGGTATAGGAAAAATGATGATTGATTCTCGAAGAAATTCTACACAGCTTCCTTTACTCGTCGTCCGAATGGAAACATGTTCTTATTGGGAAGTTGAACAAAGGTTGGAAGTAACAGGGTGACAAATCAGGACTGTATGGTGGAAGTTTCAAAACTTTCCAAAGGAATTTCTTTGAAATCACCTGGGCTTTACGGAAGACGTGTAGGAGAGAATTGTCATGGAGAAGGATCACTTGTCGTATGAGAAGACCTGACTATTTACTTTTTATTGCTTTCCTTAGTTTTGTAAGAATACTGGAATATTGTGTTGAATTGATAATGTCGGCTTGGGACAGAAAATCCTTCAAGAATAATCCATTGCAAACGAAGAATTAAAAACCATATATCTGCGTTGTTACTATTTGGATGTATACTTGTATAACACGACCTTACTTTCGATTAATTTCCTTTAATACGAAACGTTTTCACTTTTGAACGACGTATGCAGTGTAATCCACCTACAACCCTTTATATCCCTTTTTGGTGGCAATGCTATGGCTGCAACAATTCTTAAACAATCGCTAGTGTCCACTTTTCATGTGAGCAACCTAATATAATTCATTGTGCTATAATTTTAATATCTCTATCGTTTTTATTGGCGTTGATTGATGTATTTTATTTTGCATTTAATTAAAAAATTGCTGCCTCTAATTCATATAATTTAAATATTTATATGAAAATTATATATTTTCTAAATATTTTTTTTTCTTTTCTCTTTTTAGGTGAGTTAATTTGAACGTTTTTCATCAATACCTTGTTTATTTGACTCGTTTGGTAAGATCTGAATCTTGAATTATTTTAGAATTAAGTTTTAAATTGTATTCCAAATTTCTGCTAAATAATTTTAGGCTGTAAGTAATTTTCATACGTTCGGTAATAATTCAACCGGACCGTTCAGTAATAATTCAAAAAAAAAAAAAAACTTTGACTTATTTGAAACATTTTTATAATGAAATAAATTTTTACAAAAATAAAATAGCTACTGCAAAAGATGTGTATGGCTATAGAAAAGTACTACACCGAACGAACCGTTTTTTCGTGTGCATAGTATTTATATTACGCGGAATCAATTAATAATGGAAGTACAAGTTTACATTTTTCAGGGGCAGGCGTGGAGCTGCAAAAAATTAGTAATTCATTATTAGCACCAAATAAAATCCAAGCAATAAAATAAAGCGCAATAGAAAAAAAAATTGGAAGACCATTTTTAATATCGATGAATTTTAGAAATAAATTTTAAGCAATAATATTTTATTTTTAACATTTAACAAAATTTTAAATATTTTTATTCATTTATTAACTTTACGTACCCAATTTTATTTCTACAAATTTTGTTTTGCTTATAACATAGTTTAGTTTGCAAAGTGTAATCATTATATTGTCTTCGAAAATACTATATTATTTTTATTTTAAAAATGATGGTATTACATTAAATTAAAAATGATGGTATAATACATTAAATTTTTATTGATCGATTTGACGTGCAATGTAATGCTTTCTTTAAATTGTTCCAATTATCCACATACACGAAGTACGCGCAGTACAATTTTAAATGATTTCATAAAAATGACAGGAAGTAAGATAGCCTTATAACCGGATAGATAGATACTATTAACGATAGATACTATTTTTAGATACAATAAACCGCATGCCGGGGATTAATCTCCAAATAATTCTTTAAGTATCACAAGACATATTCAGTAAAAATGCTAAATTCACAACAAAAATGAATACTTTTTAACCACTGTAAGCCAGCACCACTTAAGGCTTTCTCTGGCATGACAAATTTGGTAGGGAGTATGCAAAAAAAGTTTTTGGGAGACCATTTCCACTAATTTAAAAACGTTCTTTGTCCAAATAGGTCAATATAGTTAGAAGCACATTTGTATTGTATTTAAAACAAGAAAAAAGAAAAACACAAAATATTCGAATACTAAACCTTTTAATCTTTCTTGAGGATCACAAGAAGAGTCGGGATATTTCCACCAAGATCATAGAAGGACAAAGGAGAGACTAGACACATTTACTTAATAGATTAAACCTAGATGCCTTAATCACTAAAGTTGTTCGTTTATCTGGAGCGGAACAAGATGAATCATAAAGCCTCCACTCGAAGATCCTATTAGCAGAAAGCTACACACTGGAGAATTTAAATATATTTTATCTATAGATTAAAATTAAAATGTGGCGGCAACTTTATGCACATTTAAATACCAAAGGACTCCATTTTCCTGGAACAGCTAAAAAATGAGTCATTAAGTTTCCACCTGGATCATAGTACAAAGTTGCATGCTGGTTACAGAGCTTACACCTATTTACAATACAGATTAAAACTGGGAAGCTTAAACACATTTGAATATCAAAGCCCTGCATTTATTTTAACTTAAACTAAAATAAATGCAAGACTCAATACAACTCACAGTGAATCATGAAGTTTCCATCCGAAAATTAAACTAACGCTACATTTAAAAAAAGAACTTTCTATTTTTGCATAGCCTTTTCCCTTTTCGAATTGTAATAACTCGGCAATTACTATGCCTCGGGCAGACTTCGTCTGAGGTATCCAGGCTAATAACTCTATCATCCATTAACATTCGAAATGAATCTGGATTATCTCTCAAACATTTTTTTCCCTCCACCATTGTTTGGAAGGAAGTTGAAAATATTTTCACGCTTGTTAAGAGTGAGAGAGAGATTTAATTAAATTCTTCGGACGCGATAGCATCTGTAAGTAATTTAATGTTTCCAAGACAGGGATTTTGTTTGCTTATGGATCTTGCATCGGCGGGGAGGGTGAAGAGAAGATTGAAAAAGAATGGCTTCCTTGCTGGCTTAAAAGTTTAATGAGGAGTTTATTAATAATGTCTTAGATAAAGGTGAGAATGGGGGAACTTCTTTTCATTAATGGAGCCTGCTTTATTATTTAACTACTATAGTTAATTTAATATTCTGGGATGGGTTGTACTGGAAAGGGACAAACGTTTTCTTTGTGTTATAAATTTAGGTTATGCTTAAATGCTTTTTGAAAGATGGTGGGTTGTCCATCTAGCATATAAAGATTGCTGGGAAACATTAGGCTTATCATTTATCGGACGTCATAATATATTATTCTGATAACTAATTAATTAAAATCTTTCAATCTTAAAAATCAGTTTATACAGCCTGTTTTGGCGAGAATATGTTAGTCCGCAACATTAATATTATTAATTTAAACACAAAAATTGTCTTCAACATCTGAGCATTAAGCTAAATATTTATCTTAAATTAGCCAATGTTAACTTTATTAAGTTTTAGTTTAATTTAATGAAATTACAAACCTCTGTTATGAAATAATATTGCTATTTTTGGCTCAACTGTGCTCAGATGAAAAGGACGAAACCTGAAGTAGCACATTTCTTTCTAAGCTTCCAAACCACACCAAACAGAGAACACTTGACCTCGATATATATCGTGTGCACTATTAAAACAGCTAATAAAAAAGTTATTTTAAACAATAAATATTGAATATTATGATTGGTTTGACTTGCATATTTGAAAAATCGGTCGAATTGTTTAGATTGGAAGCTGTACGAAAGTTTTATTTTGGAATACATGTTTGAAATGGGGTTTTGTGGAGATAATTTAAGAAAACTATTGCATATAGATTTTAAAGCATTTTAAATAGTAGCAGTAGTGCATAAAACATTTATATTATATAGAACATCTTATGTTGTATTGTCTTAAATTTATATAGATGCTAAAAGCTTTCAAATGTTATAAAAATTGGCGAAATCGGCATACTGGCCTGGAGTTGAGGATTTTTTCTATAGAAAATATGCAGTGAAATAAAGCTTTTGAGTCTTTAACTCGAAAAGGGCAAATTGTGAAGCAGAAGAGTATCGATTAGACATCCATATGTCACGAATCTTTGAATGAAATTCGAATTGAAGAAATTGGATCAATGCCCATGGGTAGAAGAATATTGTTTGACTGAACCAATTATTTAAAATACATTTAAGTATAACGATATATATAAGGCTAATATTTTAAGAATTATATCTGTTCATGAACATAATGACTTAAAATTGCAGCTAGGCTTGTGAATTTGTGAAATTTGGTATATGGTTTGCCACAAAATTGAAAATGTCTAGGTTTTTTATAAGTTTTTTTTATCAGATCATTAGGTTTTTCTGAATTGTTGATCTATAAGAAATTCTGAATAAAATCTATGAAAGAAATGGCAGTATGTTGGTCTTTATGTTAGAATGAGCGCGAATACATCAAAGCAAAAACGAAACGATTTCCACATATACAATTTGATCTACGTTTAAAATTGCTGAATTTTGGACCGGATTCGGTAAAAAGAAATCATGGGTATCTTTAGTTTTCGTCATTTTACACCAAAGTGCAAAACATTGCAATGGATTAGTGTGCAAGAAAATATGGAAGCGAAGATCAGACCTTGTCAACTTTTCTAAAATTTAAAATCTTCTTATAACAGTTCAATAGTTGGCAAAATTGTATGTTTGTTTATTTCATTTATAATTTCGAATCAAAATTTGCATTCGTTATAAAACATTTGAGGTGGCCTGGTAACGAGGGCCCTATTTTAGAGTTTCTGGTTCGAAACCCAATTCGGTAGTTTTTTATTTTTAAGGTCTGCCGACTGTATTGACAATTTAACAGATTAAGCCAAACTCTCCAAGTTCTTATTATTTATAATAAATATTTAAAAAATTTTTTGAAAAGGTTGCATTCCTTATTGGTTGCGTATTGTTTTAATGCTGATTTTTAGATTACTCTGATATCGCCAAATTCCGTTATACACAAGATGCCAAATTTCATCAAGATGATAACAATTTTGGTAATAGTGATTATACTTTAGTACATTTTGAATAAGTGACTATTCATTATCATGTTCGCAGGACGAAAGGGCAGCAAATTGTTACCGTGTGAATAACAAGTAATTTGTTTTCCAAGTTCTAGGAATTCTGCAGTAATAGTTGCAGGACAAATTTTATGAGGATTAATTATTTGACTTTGCATATTTCTTATTATAATGGGTTTAAAATTTTACGATGAAATTTGGCTGAAATCCACTGTTTCTAAACTCATGTATGACCCACTTTCTGCCAGTACATTCTTCTTTAGTTTCCGTCAAAATCTTCCATCCTTGTTCAAACTAACTTCAAATTGCCATGTAAAATCTCGAGCTCGAAGTCCTCCCACACCCATTTAAACTCTCATTAAAATTTGAAACGCATTTTTCGCGCAGAATCTCCTTGAAAAATCTTACTTTTCTCTCGTGCTGGTTAGATTAGGTTTCACTAAACGCGCACATCCTCGAGCTCTCTCTCATCAGAACTACAGCGTAACAAGCAATAATGACACAGAGGCGAGAGATTAAACAACATTAGTCCCCGCTGAAATCCTTGAAACGCGTTTAATTAAAGACGCCGCCTAGCTTCCTTTTTTAACAGCTGGTTAAAATACCGCTGCCTAACGTCCTTCAAGTCTGGTCTGTGACCGTAAATTACGAGAGCGTTGTCCTATCCGACGACATCTTTATTCCTTAATAATTTAAGCGGGGTATTATGCAAATTGGGTGCGAGTTCCCGCCAATGAGTGATTGAAGAATCTCGTGACCACAGCTGCTTGGCGGGGAATTTTTTTCCAACTCTTTAATTTCATCTTTCCAGAATTTTTCTTTTGTTTCTTCCCGGATTCTTTTTTTTTGTCTTCTTCTTTATTCTTTTCTGGATCGAAGTACGTCTATCGAAATCTGATAAAGACGTTCGAAAACTGAACTTATTATTGAGTAGTCTGACATGTAAGCAATAATTTCGTATCGTGGAACAGTAAAATTGGCGGGAAAAGAAAATAGGACGAAGAAATTAAATGGCCAATCAATGGGCGAGGGATTGGAATGAATAAGTTATAGGTTTGTTTTCGGTCCGGCTTCAAGTTATGACGTCTGAGAATTTCAGAAATTTTATAGGCATGCGATGAAGATTAAGAAGAAATGGAGTTAGTTGTTGTTGCTGCTGTTGTTGATGATGATAGTCGGTAAAGATGATTCATTTTAGTTTATTGGAGAAAGTGAAAACGATATTTATTGTTATTATTCTTCCAGTGGAATTATGTGAGGCAATAAAGTTTTAAAGGTTAATCGATTTTTTTTTACTTTTTTCCTTCCTTAATAACTTTATGCTGTTTTCAGAAAGAAAATTTCAGAATTCAATAAAATTATTTTGGGTTAAAAAAAATCTTTGTTACATCATTAGGATTTGTACGTTTTTGAATAGTTTTCCAAAACTTTTGAAGGAAATTTGGCTGAAATATGAAGACTTTTTATTGTTTTATGTAATAGCTTTTAATTTTTTTAATCTTTTTGTTTCTTTAGCTTTTGTATATATTTTATTTTTTTATCTTCTGTACAGCTTTTAATTCTTTTGTTAAGAATGCCATTTGTCTGGATAATAAATTATACGAAGAAACTTCACATAAGAATGAATAAAAAGCAATCTGCTTAATGTTACAGCGTTTTGTGATTCATATAATATAAATACGTTCAGGATTAATTCAAATTAGTACACTCATTTGATTCTTTCGTATATTCTACCTCATATTCCTCTCAAGATTTATACTGATTAAATCACAAGATTTAATCAATCAACTGTACAGTATAAAACGAAGGAAAAAATGAGTCGTAGTGCTACTCTTCTGTGAGATCACAAAGTGTATTTTCCTTATTTTTTTTAAACATAAAATCAGTTTTCTATATGAAACCAGTGGGAGTGGTCTCCTCAAAAATTTCTTGCATACTTTTTAATAAAGATATTATCTGTGTGATTAGTATATAATTGTTATGAAATATTTGCCTTTGACTTGAATTTTGTGTATTTACTGATTTTACCGTGTACTATTTGGCGAGTTTTTTTTGGCGATTAATCCTTGGCATGCAATCAAAAGCATTTAAACATCGAATTTGGATTTCAGTTGCGTTCATCTCAACCGATAGAGCCAAAAAATGTGCCACAGAACTCCACTTGTAGTTACAAAATTATATACTAAATTTGATATATTTACATCATTGAATTTTCGAGTTAGTGCATTTGTTTCCTTTTGAAGGTGCAGACTTCAAAAGGAAACAAATGCGCAGGTACACCTTTTGTTTTATTTTGCTCATAATTTAGAAGGTGTCTGTACTAAAGATCTTAATTACCTGTACCGACTTTTATATATCTAATTCTGTTCTGTTAGTAATTATCGTGTTAAATTATATTCAAACAGCCGGACAGACGGCCTTTCTTTGAACATATTTTATTGAAAAATTGGCGGAAAGCTCCAAATGTGTTGTGAAGATTTTATACGAAATTTCAGCCATCTTGCGCCGACTGTTTTTGAGTTATTTTTGTCACAGACGGACATTTTCCAGTATTTCGATATATATTCAGGTAGGTCTGAAACGTGGAAATTTATTAGAATTTCGAATTCAAGTTTTTTGAGAGTTACTATAGGCCATATGTCAAATTTTGGTTATCTTGCTGAAAGCAGTTTTAATGGTGCACACGATATATATCTGGGCCAAGTGTTCTCCGTCTGATGTGATTTGTTTCTTTACAACCCATGTTTCGCCCTTTTCGTCTGAGCATACTTGAAAATTAATGCAGTTAAAAATAGCAATAATATTTCATCAAAGTGGGTTGTAGTTTTATTAAGTTAAACTTAATCTAAATAATGCCAACATGAGATAAATTAAGATAAATATTGGGAAATTAATTAGAATTTAAAGTTAGAGATCTTTACATATAATATACTCGAATCTTAATTATAAATTGGAAACAAAATTGAAAAATGAAAATTATTTTACAGCAATTTTAAGTAAGGATTTAAATATTTTGTGTAAAAAATATACCATTGGTGGTACATGCGCTTTTGTTTGAAAAACCATGGAGAATACAGTATTTTTCTATTTTATTCTAAAATTTATATTTATTTAGATTATGAAATGCTATTATATTTAAATTTATGCTTTCTGTAATTAAATTATGGTTCCTTAGAAAACCACATTAACAATAATAAACTTTAAAAGTGAAGAAGTTAAAAAAAAGGAACATGAAACGGAATTGCAATCCCCAAAGTTGTCGAAAACGCGAAACTCTTTCCTAATGTTTCTGCTTTAATATTTTAACGTGGCATTTACGAGTGAAGAAACTCCTTTTAACGGCCCAATAAAGTGAACTTCACTCTGAATCATAACCTTAGCGAAACATTTTAACGTTTTGACAAACCCATATTTGGAGCCGAATCTAAAGCGGCTTTATTTTCATTCTTTTCTTTGCTTTTTTGACGCCTTCGTTTCGCGCTGTTAAATGCCTCAATGCCGCCCCTGCCAGAATATTTAGAAGCATGTAAATTTTTCACTAGCCATTCATTTAACTTTTATGGCCAAACATTGTCATCGGTGCCTACTTTTTAACGGGCGTAGCCGGTGGGGGGGGGTTTCTTGCAAACGAGAAGTTGTTTTTAATGCTCGGTAAAATATGGAGGGGGATATTTATTGGTGTAAATGAGACACCTTTCAAAAATTTTCTGAAATCCTTAAATCTCTTTAGTTGACGTAAGAGCTTACACGTTTTGAAATTATGTTTGGCAGTATTTTTGCTGCTTTCGTCTTTGAGGCGAAGAAAACTTTAGCGTAAGCTTTTCGGAATGTTGAAATTTTGACTTTCAAATATGCTTTAAGGCTGCAGGAAAATTGTTTTCTAAGCACTGAAAATAAATATTGATTCAATTTTCGAGAGTTATTTTTAGAAGGAAAGTTATTCGTTCATATTTTGATTTTGAAAAGTATTGTCAGATTATATAGCGTATATTTTTATTGTTCTTTTGTTATTTTGTATATAAATATTTCTCAGTGTTTGTTTAATATTCGTATTTTATTTCCCGCATTATAAGATTATTTATTTATTTATTTTGCAATGAAACGTCCTTAAGGCTTTTGGTTTTTATTCAAGGTCACATCGTTATTAGAATAAATATTACAAAATATTCAGAATTTTCTTATTTTATACTGTATTTTGTTATAAGATAACTTTGATTAATTATCGTTAGGGTTAGATGTTTATATTCAATTTTGACTTCAAGAAATCACTTCATTTTAAACAAAAGTCATTTACCTCCGTCTGTAACGCTGGACGGAGTTTAAAATATTCCTGTTGTATCCTTTATATTCACATCAATATTGGCTGCATTTTTTAAAACAATTTTTCTCTAATATCAGCTCATATATTTCTTAAAAGTTTTTCAATAATATTTTATACAAAAACAATTTCTATGTCTAGAATATCATATATGAAATAATTTTAATCCGAAACAACTCTTGGTATATCAACTAATCTTCATATAAATGTTGTGAAAATTCAGTTGCATATCTTAAAGATGCTTATAGATTATCCTTTCATGTTTTACAAATACTTATCTTAAGAACCTTTTTTTTTTTAGTATTCTAAAAGGCACTGTTTATCCCTTATTTCAGGAAGCAGGTATTAAATCCTCGCAGAATAGTTTTAAGCCAATTCTTTTACTTAAATTTCCTGACAAAATTGTGTAAAATGGAGGAAAACTTAAGCCAAAATGAAACATACATTAATAATATTTTGTTGTCTAGACTAAAAAAGGGAAAAATATAACATTATACTTTTATATTATTATTACATAAAGAAGATAAACTAAAATTGCTTTTGTT
The DNA here is from genome assembly GCA_026289955.1 of Argiope argentata. Lineage (NCBI taxonomy): Eukaryota > Metazoa > Arthropoda > Arachnida > Araneae > Araneidae > Argiope > Argiope argentata. The sequence goes on along the minus strand of JAOUZG010032859.1, from coordinate 12,787,647 downwards.
CCATGTTTTATTTATGCATTGAACATAACGGAAAAATTCAGAAAGAAAACTTAGAAGCTTTTAAAATAGAGCAATAATTCTTATAAATTCCTATTAATGTTACTCACCTCCCTTAACGTACTTTATACTTATAAATACTCCTTCTAACTTATTTTCTACTACTGAAAATACTCCTGGTAATCCTTCTTTGGGACTGCTTATAAGTTTGAATATTCTTTGTTCCAATCTTCGAATATTTACCAAATATTTTATCTTTGAAAATAAAAATAAAGCTGTTCACAAAATGGATACTTAATCCCTTAACTGGTTTATTTTCCTTACTATCTAATGAGATGACACCTTCTATTTTGAGAATATTTTCTTATTTTGATTCAAATGGAAATCCATGGAATACTTGGCTTATCTACGTATTCGAAGTCTTTTTACTATTGATTTATAATTGTTATGAATGATTTATTTTTTGTTTACGACTATCAAAATTCTATAAATCGATGCACGTACGACGTATGGGAAAACCGGTTAAGGGGTTAAGACGTATTTTCACTGTACATTTGCACAATCAAGGAACTTGATACTTTTTGTTTTTTTTTATCAGTCAAGGTTCAAATTTTGAGGCAAAGACATACCTCTGCAAAATTGTAGGACATCAGTCTGTAACAGTCAAAATTATGGAATGTGCTTTTGTCGATGACTAGATTTTCAGAAATATAATGGATATTTAAACAACAAAGATTGCTCGCTGATACAAACATACATTTTCTTTCAGACCTACTTTGGATGATATTCATCTTAATTTGAAATGATCATTTATTGTGTTAAAATCATTTGAAATAATTCTCATCACTCGCTTGTTGGAATGTTTCAATAAAGGTATTAGAACACAAAGTAGATTTTGTTTATCAGTCAAGGTTCAAATTTTGGTTCAAAGTGATACTCTGCAAAATTGTGTTTACAGCAGTCAAAACTGCAGGATATGAGCTTTTGTTGCCTCCCATATATTTTGAGTTGATAACCATCTTGATTTAAAATTTTCATTCATAGCATTAAAATTATAAAAAATGATAATCTCTAATTTTAAGTTTGTAAAAATGTCTCAATGTAGGTGTTTACTAATTTTCTGCGAAATTCTTTGTTATTTCATTTTTTAAACACAAAATGCCGTCTAACTGTCAATACTGTTGATCGTCTATTACAGGGGTTCTCAAAAGGTGGGTCGCGACCACCAGGAGGGTCGCAAGATATGGAAAAAAAGTTTAAAGAAAATTAATTTATTGCTGTAGTTTTCATTAAAAAAGGGTACACATAAAGCTTTTAATACACATAATAGTTGGTTTTTATGTTCTATTAGTTAATGGGATACATGAGCTTGTTTGGAATTAACCAGTTTTTTAATGTCTGGAATGAGCTTTGTAACACACAAAACAATGTCATTTTCCAGCGTCAAACGGTTTCTTGATTTTGTTTTTAAATTTATCATTATGGATAATCCTTGTTCACAGTTGTAATGCGTAGAAAATGACACCAATTTTGTTAATGCTGTTGTTGACAATTCTGGGTATTCCTTTTTAATACATATTCAAAATTTGTCGATATATGCTTTGTTAAAAGTTACTTTATCTGACTGATCACTTGAAATCTCTATCAGTTGATGACGGGCACTTAGCTCAGCTTTTGTTATGGTTTGCTCATTGAACGGATTGACTATCTACACAACCCCACTCATGTACTTAACTGGAATATAATCTGTAAACTATTCAATCAAAGTTTCGAGATGAGATGATACTAGTAAGGAGATAGATGAAGTGTCAAGGGATGTGGTGCCAATACCCGACACATACTCTACGAACTCTTGAGTACGTGTAAAATTTTCAAAATCTCTGTCTAAACTTTAGACAGAGTTAAAACTTTGGAGAGGGGGAGTCACCAAAATTCTTAGTCTAAAAAGTGGGTCACAATGTCTAAAAGTTTGAGGACCCCTGTTCTATTAAGATAAAATGAAATGACGTTCGTTCTTAGAAAAAATGCTGATGCAAATTCAACGTTTCAATCAACTTTTCTCAATGTCATTAGAACAGTATTGATTAGTCTGACGTTTTAAAACAATTTTATAATAAATTAAACACGAATTTCAATGTTAATGAAGAATTTATTCTGTGTTCAACTGCTAACGAATACTTCGACTAGTTATCTCGCACCAATTATTTTGTAATCTTGAAAACCAACTAGAACTAGAACTAATTGTAATTTTTTTTGTGCGCATTTACTGATGAATGTTTGAAATAATTGTAGACGAATTCTACTTTCTAACATATTGTCATTTCCCTTCGCTAAATTTTGTTTCTATTTAAGTTAATTTGTTTGATTTACGTATTATTTATTTGTACAAATTTGTTTTGCTTAAACGTGGTAACAATTATTTCTTTTTTTTTCTAATTTAAAAAAACCTTTAAGATATTTTATATTTAGGTAAAGAAAAGAAAATATAATTCAGAGTGAAAAAAAATTTGTTAGAGTAGAAAAATGTAATGAAGAGATAAAAACGTAATAATAGTTAACGAATATATAAATAAGTCTTATACTCATAAGTTTTCGTTAAATAGTAGATGTGATAGTGCCATTCTTGATTGGAATATTACTCGACTTTATATTAGGTAAAAAAACTTTATATTACGACAAAAACAACGAGAAGGATAGTTAAGAAAATCAAGGAAAGATAATTGGGAATTTTTTTCCCCAAACAAGTAAGCGTGTCTGTACCGTATTGGATTTTTGTTTGTTTGTTGATAAAAGCTGTATTATAAAGTATACGTTTTTTTCAATTAAGTTTTCCTATCATTATAATGCACAACGCGGTAATAATATCATCAATTATTGTTTTCTTTTAATACTTTATCAAAACACTAGATTCTCGTTTTCTTTCTTTTTTTTGTATTATAGATATATTATGCTCTAATTTTCAACTTCTGTTCATTTTACATTAAAGAAATCCTTGCCAGTTTATGTATTGTGTCTGAAAGATTAAAAGCAAGTTGTTTTTTTCAAGTTACCAAAGCATTTTTCATTATTTTCGGACTATTATCATTGCATTTGGTTATCGTCTTCTAATACTACGTGAAAATTCTCCCTCTTTTTTAAATTATAGAGATGTTATGTTCTTATCTTCAATTACTGTTATCTTTCTATTAAGGAAATTCTTTCCAGGTTATCTATTATTTCTGAAAGATTAAAAGTAAGTTTTTTTTTCAAGTTATCGATTCATTTTTCAATATTTTCGGACTATTATTGCATTCGGTTATCGACTTCTAATACCACATAAAAATTCTTCTTATTTTTTTTAAATTATAAAGATGTTATGCTCTTATCTTCAACTACTTTTCGCTTTCTAATAAAGAAATTCTTGTCAACTTATCTATTATTTCTGAAAGATTAAAAGTAAGTTGTTTTCTTCAAGCTGCTGATTCATTTTTCATTTTTCAAGTATCTCCAACGAAGTAAAAAACCGAAAATAATGAATGACTGTGAAACCTCAGAGTAGCATTCGCAATATTTAATGCATCCCCGGCGAATACTTATAATAATGATGAGGATTTAGTTTTTTTTCTTTTTTCTTTTTTAAATTTCAAAGTCCATCAGTTTGGTACTAATTTAAAGAATGTTTCAGCGAGTGTTAAGCGATAGATAACAATGCGACTAATAAATACACCCACGAAAGATGTTCCTCTCAATTTTTTAAAAACAAGCAACCGAAAATTCCTGTTGGAACAGAAAAGAAAAATCTGCCCTATCTCATTCGAACACGCGTCCCTAACCCCATATCAGCTATAAAAGCTCTGTTGCCGCTGGATTTCTTAATAGCTGTTTAATCGTCTGCTAATGGGGATGTTCTTTAGATTCGTTCCTCCCCCTCACCTTCCTTCCAGCAACAAGGCGCAGTGTTGACATGAGTTGTAAAGAGTTATTAATTGCCTTTTATTTTGAGTCGAGTTCAGAGCACGGAACAATGAAGTTATAAACGTTATTTTCCCACATTTTATTTTTCTTTCTTTTCGTGAGGAAGATTAATTTTGAATATCGTCTGCAGATTTATTGTTATTTTTTTGCACGTTGTTATTATAAAAAAAAACCACAGTTTATCAATGCCATTTTGAGCTTTTGTCGAAGTTGTCGGTCGGGGGACTTGAAAAAGACGATAAATATTTTCTCCATTAATAACAAACCTTTGTTGCTGGGATTATTTTTATCTGTTTTTGTTTTAATTCATGGCTCAAAAAGAATGGGAAGCGAAAGTAAGTGTATTATTTCGAACCTTATTAAATATAAAATATCATATTTATTGAGTCATAGTGAAAAGCGGATTTAAATGTATTCTCTTTCAGGCTTAAAAGATTTTTATCCCCTTTTCTCTGTCTTTTTCAATGGAAATTTGAAAATTCAGAGAAAATGTATTCGCTTAATTTGCTGTTGCCTTTTCATTCAACTGCATTAATGTATTATTATTTCTTGTTTGTAGCTTATTTTAAATCTCCTTTTCTTCTTCGCCGTCGTATGTGATTAGGAGAGAATTTACAAGCTACGAAGACGCTCAGATCTCATAGAAGAACTAAAAAGTGTTTTGACTGCGGATTTAATAAGATGTATCGCTTGTAAATGTCTGGATAATTGAATACATTTTGAAATGCACGCTGTTTGTATCACACATTTTTTTTCGTTGAATATTCCACTAAAAATGAAATTCCTTTTAACTTTTCAGTTTCTAACTGATTATAGTAACTGATAACTGACTAAAATATTATAAGAGGAATAAAAATCTTTATACATTTCACTTTAGATGTACATATCACGAAACCAGATCTTTTGAAAATCTTATAAAATATATTTAATGACGGTAAATTTTACTTACTAATAAGTAACGTATCATATTTGGTTGCAGTTTTGCTAAAACTAGATATGAGATAGAAATGTTTTTATTTATTCACGTATTAGAATATAAATGGTTTCATTCATAATTTTTTATTTGTTACCAAAACGTTATTAATTTACTGGTGAAAATTATATAATGCGAGAAAACAGTTAATGGTTTTACTGAAAACGATTATTTTAAAAGTTTACTTTTCACTTGGGATCAACTGCTTTCAGTTTGTTTAAATATTTTTTTTACCTGCTTATACATTATCGTTTGATAAAATTATCTGCTGTTTTATCTAACTTCTTTCATTTCAAAGCTTGTTAAAAATTCATGTAACATGTTTTAAATTCACTTTAGATGTCGATATGCTTTGAGATTTAGAGAATTAATATAAAAAGCTATTAGATTGAAAAAAAGACTTGTTTTTATTTATTTCTTTATCATCATTACATAATTTCATTTATTATCTTTTCAATTCAAAAATAGTTGTATATCTGGTTCATAAAAGATATTTTGTACATGTTCTACCTTGCCCATAGATATTTTTTTAATAATTTTTGAAATTATCAAAATTATGGGTAATTAAATTATTATTTAGTAATAATTTAATTCGTCAGAAATAAAGAACTGATAATATTAATAAAAGTATACTTAATACAAGTGCAGCTTGGAATTTTCTATTTGTCCATTGATTTGCGTATACTAGACGCCTTTGACTACCAGCTTGCTTTGTAAAAATGCTTTCGTCTACTGTTCCCAAGTTCCGAGTGAAGGGATAAAATTTTACTGATTTCAACAGATTCTTTTAAAAGATCCCTACGATTTCCTTACATGTGGGTGACATGAGTAAGAAATCCCTATCAGAATCTCATAGTATACAAGACCAGGGATATTTATTCCCCTCCCTCTCTCTCTCTCTGTGTGTATATTGATATATTGTTCTAGTTGTAAAATTACTAACTGGAAATTTAGCGTTTGCTTATGGTAAGTACAAACTTCAAAAATACCTCTCGTTTTGATGTATTGAAATCAGACTTTTGAGCAACATTTTCATTGACTAACAACTGATTACATTATATATATATATATATATATATATATATATATGTGTGTGTGTGTGTGTGTGTAGTGTAAATTATTTATACTGATTTCAACATGAAATTGTCCAATGAATTCCTATTATTCAGCGTGGTTAGATTTTTTTTTAACAAAATGAATCGATTTATTAGCATTTCAAATTTCATTGGTATTTTTGCAACTTTTATTCTCTAAATCTACCGTAAGAACAAAATAAACGATTATACTATAAATTTGGTGTGAATCTTGGGAGTCATTATCAGATAGTGAACAAGATTATCTATTTGTGAAAAATCATAATGATTTATTAACATATAAATTGCCTTGTTTTGAAGTCAAATAAATACAAATGATACCTGAAATTATAAGTTTAATTTCAGCGGCGATCTTTAAATAAATAATTATTCTACTAAGCAAAAGAATAAATAGCATTGAATAATTAAATACACAAAGATATAAGACAAATAAACTTTTGTAATTTTCGAATGTTCACATTTTTTTTCCGTAGTTATTTAGAAAGGTTTGGCGAACTTGACTTTTTGAACCTGAAACTTGATAGAAAAAGAATGATCATGCATATAATATGCTTAAACTCACATGACGCAGTGAAAATTTGATTTTGTTGACATTTGGGGGAGAGGGTTGATGAGAAACTTATGAAAGTGAAATTAATTTTGGTACACTCTGTATTAACAAAAGCTGCTAACATTTTGCAATTTTCATCATTGACTGTACTTGTTAATTGCAATACTTACATGCATATTCGTAAAAAGGGAATAAATAATCTGCAAAATAAAAATGCATTTTTTAAATCCCAAATTTCATATAATTTCAGAGCTCTTTTCCATGTTAAACAAAATTAACGAAATGCGTGAAAAAACGATAGCAAAGTATTGCATTAAAAATCAAAGTAAATACTTGAAATATTCGAGAAAATACGTAGTAATTAATTTTTAACTTTGAATGAGGCATAGTATATTTTTCATTCATTCATAGCATATATTCATTCATCCACTGTATATATTCATCAGATATATATAAGGGCTACTAAAAAATACGGGTAAAGCTCAGAAAAAAATAAAGGCCTTTTATCAATCTGAATTTCATTTCATTAACCTCTAAGGGACACTGAATCAATATAATTCGATAAATTACTTCGAAATTGATAGCTGCAAATAATTATATTAAATATAGTATATAATTATATTATTACGCTAACTAATTTTGTATGCATATTAATTGAGTATATAATTTAAATTGCAATAATTTAATCATCGCATATAAAAATACTTTTATTTCATTATTCACATTACGATTTCAATATTTTTATAAATAATCTTATTTAGGTTGATTTAACTATATAATTAAAGTCACACAGATAATTTTATATTTTGTTTATCCTGGAATTATTAACCCTTTGTACTCGGAATGTCTTGTCTCTACAGTCATTCTAGACATTGTTTCACGCAGACATTTTATTTGTCTATTTTTTTTATTTTGGTTGCTATAAATACTTAGAGTGGCAAGAAATTATAGGTTACTTTTTGGTAATATTTATAATCGATGTCCAAAATTAAACGCGAGATTTGAATTTGCTACCAATCGACTTATAACAACTTAAAGAAAATATATTGTTTTATATTATTTATTTAATGTTAAAAAGTTGTTCTTTTATATCTCTCTATTTTCTATCTCTATAAACCCTGCAGTAAAGTGTTAAGAACCTTATTAAGAAAACCATTTGACATCTGATAATTTAGAGTTAATAAAAATAAAGCGTTACTCGATAGAAAAATGTGTTTTCATTGTTGAACAATATTCCAAAAATAATGAAAGTCTGGCTCTACAATTCTAAAATTTGAGAATCGGGCCCCTAGATCCAATTCTCGAGGATCACCATCGGATTTTTATGGGGTTATTCGAAGTTAAAGGTCTATTCCAATAAGCCCACAAGTATGCTTGCATTGAAGTAGGAAGTGCAATGTTGCACAAACGAAATTCCGCCATATTTATGAAAAATAGTCGTAGAATATTTTTGTAAAAGAATGCGTATGGACTTGGAGGTCATTTGCTTTTTGTGTTATTCCATGCTTAACCCTATCCTATATCATTTACGCTTCAATAAAAAGATATCAACTTAAAGAAAACAATCGGGTTTTTTTTTAACTCTCCATTTTTACTAACTTTAAAGCATGAGCTGTCAAATGGGTTTTAAAAAAATCGGTTTGCTAAAACTTCACTGCAAGAATAAGACAAATTCAAAATCTGCATTAAGTTTGGGACACTTTATATATATATATATATATATATATATATATATATATTCGAAGTAATAAATAAGTTTCAAAATTAAGTTAATAATTGCATACCAAATTATTTTTCCGAATGCAGCAGATTAATATAAATTGGCATCGTGTTTTTCTGATAATAACGTCTACTGTAAGTGAAATCTATTCATCAATTTTTAGAATATTTCTGAAAAATCCTCCTTATGTTATTCTTTCATTTTGCTCAATGGTCATTTATTAAAAGGTCGTCACTAAAATTAAGCCTATGATTTCATATGACATTTTCGTTCATTTTCAATAGGATTTACTTCCAGATTTTGTCTCAAGACGCCTTATGGCATTGATCTCCGAGGAATTCTTCCAAAGTTTTCTTCTTCTTTCTCTTTTTTTATTTTTTTTCTTCCGAAGCAAATAAATCTTTCTCCCAATAAAGAAGTTTCTCTCTTGTAATCTGTCTGTCACAGGCGTTGATGCCTTTTTAGAAAAGAAGCAGAGAGAAGGGGGGGAGGGAAACTTTTTTCCTAAATTAAAGAGAGGCGAGGATTATGAAGATTTTCTTGCGCGGCGTAATGATTTTCTTCGCGAGTATTGATGAAACTGGCGATGAATCGCGGAGTTTGTTCGCTAATGCCGGTGATTACAAGGGAGTAAGAGCGTGTGACGGATGTGCAGTTTATTACTGATGACGTTTTAAGTACGTCGTTTTCTGTAACCTACCTTCGTTGGTAATTTCGGGATGTTTAAGTGGTGTGGAAAGATTAAATGATGTATTCGGAATAAAATATCATTCTTGCAATGTTAAGTGTACAAAGCACGAATGCCAGTGTAAGTATTTGCATTTATTAAAAAAAAACGCAAACCATTTTGTTTATTGTATCAAAATAATGAAATAAATTGAGTTTGTTGTTGAATCGTTTAGCGTTTTGAGTCACTTTGATTCTATTTTGGAATAAAATATTACTCTCGATATGTTAAATATACAAAACATAAGTGCCGGTATTTGTATTTACCAAATAAGCAAGTTCTTTGGTTTATTCTATCAAAAGAAGGAAATAAATTGAGATGGATTTTGAATCGCTTATCTTTCTCTTTGATGTTCAAAATTTTCCTTAGAGATTTAAATGAAATAGTGAGAGTTAATTAATAAAAAGAAGAGGTTTATTCAAGTTTCGAAAACGTACTGGTCAGTTATCGGTAGCATACTCTTTGAGAATTCAAAATCATAACATAAACAAAAATACATCAAGCTGTTGCCACAAGATAAAAGAAGTTGCAAATAAAATAAGCTTACATTCGACCATCCTGACTTTTCAATTGTCCGTCTATTGAATAAAATTTTAATAGAGATTACAATAGCAATAAAACATAAATTAATTCTGCTTTGGAATAAAATATTACTTTCTCAATGTTAAATATACAAAACACGACTGCCAGTATTTGTATTTACCAAAAAAGCAAGTTTTTTAGTTTATTCTATCAAAAGAAGGAAATAAATTAAGTTTGATTTTGGATCGTTTAGCGTTTTGATTAATTCTGCTTTGGAATAAAATATTACTCTTGCAATATTAAATATAGAAAACATGAATGCTAGTATTTGTATTTTAATTTACCAAAAAAGCAAGTTCTTTAGTATATTGTATCAAAAACGGAAATAAATTGACTTTGTTTTTGAATTGTTTAGCTTTTTGATTAATTCGGCTTCGGAATAAAATATTACTCTTGCAATATTAAATATAGAAAACACGAATACCAGTATTTGTATTTACCAAAAAAACAAGTTCTTTGGTTTATTGTATCAAAAGAAAGAAAGAAATTGAGATGGATTTTGAATCACTTATCTTTCTGATTAATACTGCTTTGGAATAAAATATTACTCTCGCAATGTTAAATATACAAAACACGAATGCCAGTATTTGTATTTGCATTTACCAAAAAAAGCAAATTTATTGTATCAAAAGAAATAAATAAATTGGATTTGATTTTAAATCGTTGGTCATCTTTATAAAGTTTTCTTTGAAATAAAATATCACTCCCGCAATGTTAAATATACAAAACACAAAATTTTACCAAAAAATCATGTTCTTTAGTATCAGAAGAAGGAAATAAATTGAGTTTGAAATAAATTGAAAAAAGAAGGTTCTTTGTATCAAAAGAAGGAAATAAATTGAGATGGATTTTGAATCGTTTGTCTTTTTAATTAACTCTGCTTTCGAATAAAATATTACTCTCGCAGTATTAAATATACAAAACATGAATGCCAGTATTTTTATTTACCAAAAAAGCAAGTTCTTTATTTTATTGTATCAAAGAAAGAAAATAAATTTGGATAGTTTTGAATCCTTTAGCGTTTTGATTAATTCTGCTTTGGGATGAAATATTACTCTCGCAATGTTAAATATACAAAACACGAATGCCAGTATTTGTATTTACCAAAAAAGCAAATTCTTTAGTGTATTATACCAAAAGAATGAAATAAATTAGATTTTATTTTAAATCGTTTGACATCTTGATAAAGTTTTTTTTTTCTTTGAAATAAAATATCACTCCCGCAATGCTTAAATATACAAGACTTGATGACCAGTATTAATATTTACATTTACAAACTTAAAAAGAATTTCGTTTATTGTATCAAAATAATGAGCTAAATAAAAGGAGCTTGATTTTGAATCGCTTGATGTTTTAATAAAATCGGCTTTGGTTAGATGAAGAATGGTTAAAAAAGCAAAATAATGCATTATTTTGTATATATTTGCATATTAGTATCTATACTGAGATCGTAATGTCGCAGAATGTGCATTTGTTATATACAATGAAATATTCACATTCGCAACTCTTAATATTAAAAAAATAATAATAAAATCATAGTCGATAATTCTGAGGAGTTTTTTTGAGGGTTTTCTTGAAGATATTTATGATTCTTTATGACATTTTGAGTGGGATTTATGCTGACATTTTCTAAAATAAAAGCATGTTTATACATTAGATTTTATCATTCTTAGATATTTTCAAGATTAGTAGATTACATGTTAATTATATTACTTTTTGGAGTCGTACATAAGATAAATACGCCAAAATTTATTAACGTTGCCAACTAATATATTAATATAGAAGGATGTAATATTTTTGAGATTTTTTCCTTTAATTGGCTGTTGTTATTGTTATGGCACTTGCCTATGGACAACCCCCCTGTTGATACATCAGCAGATTTAAGCCGAAAGGAGCATCTATTGTTTTTGAAGTTGCGCCGACTAGGGGCAAGAGTACGACTTAGCTATACACTCACCATGCACGGACAGATGCAAAGACAGCACAGAGAAGAACAACCATGCCCGAACCGGGACTTCCAGGACACGAGGAAGACGTGCTACCTCTGTGCCAGAAAGCCGGCTCCTTTTATTGGGAAAAAATGAAAGGCAGATGACATGGATGACTATCTAGGATCATTAAAATAAAAATGCAAACTATTAAAATCGATGGAGTGTTTGTGGTTGATTGATGAGGCTCCGATACTGATGCACAGTAAAATAATGTTTTTTCGATTTTCTTGGATAAAAAAGACTAGTAAATGTAAGATAATATATTTAGAGAGCATGAGCAGGCTCTCTGGCACAGAGGTAGCGCGTCTTCCTCGTGTCCTGGAAGTCCCGGTTCAGACATGGTTGTTCTTCTCTGTGCTATCTGTAAGATGTGTGACTGTGACCCCTTGTAGAAAAGGCCTGTGCAAGCAAATGTGTTGAGTATGTAGCTAAGTCGTACTCTTGGCCCTAGTTGGCGTTACTTCAAAAACAAGAGGCGCTCCTATCGGCTTAAATCTGCTGCTGTATTAGCAGGGGGCTTGTTCATAGGCAAGTGCCATAAATAACAACAACAACAGAGATAGTGAAATTTCCCATAAAAATTGATGAAATCGGATCAATGATTGGGTTTTGGAAAATGGTTCTTTTACTTAGCTGTATGTTGTTAATATATAACTGTGTATAGAAACAGTATTTTTAAATGAAATTTGTTTGCAGAAATCGGTGTTATTAGCTTTTTTTAAAAAAATTGCAAAAATATCAATTATATGCATATTGTTTTTACATTTTATTATAAGTATATTATTATTACATTTTATTATATTATATTACCTTTACATTTTATTATATGCATATTGTTTTTGCCTTTTATTATATGTAAATTGTTTTTACATTTTAGTATATGTATATTACTTTATGTGTAGTCATTTGTATAATCAATAAATGAAAATAACGAATTATGTATTTTCTTGAATACCTGTCATATTGATGGATTTTCATAGAAATGGGTATGTATTATATGAATTTTTCCTATAAATATTATTATAATTATTAATGTCAAATTACGATTAGTTTTTTTTTTTTTTTCATTTTCAGGAGTAATTTACACATCTTTGCATGACATTTATCATAGCAAAGGCTTAATTTCTATCATTTTTGTTGTTTTAAAGCATACTAGTTGCATGCTTTTTCTATAAAGCTATATTACTCATGATAATATTATATAAAAAGGGAATGCGATATATTGTCGCTGCTATACATCTGAAATCACACGCAGCAAAAATACGAAATTTTCTTGTAGCCTCTAGACTGTGTAATAAGTTACAAGATTTATTTTTCAACAATATGATATCAGATATATGTTATAACTTTACAAGTGTTTTGTATTTTTCAAATGTTTCAGTAAATAGGGTTTTATAGCGTTTTGATATAACTTTATGTTGTTTCGAACATAGTTTTGTCAATGCAGATGTTTCAATTAGTTGTTTAATCTTTTTATTGGAAAAAAACGCAATAATTTATTTTGACTCCTTTACAATATAAACAATAACTATGCAATTCCATTAATGATATTAATAAAATGTTTCTTATTGGAAGTAAACAAATATTTTCTCTTATAAGCAACTTTTTATGTTTTAGTTCAGTTATATTAACGCACCGTTGTAAAGTAGCACTAAAGCTCGTGATTTTGAACCGTTGTTAGATGACGAGGACGACACCTGAGCTTACACCCCTCCTCTCTCCGCGCCACACCAGCGGCAGGACCTTCACGATTATGGAAACGTAGATTGATTACTGTTTCTTGATTTGCAAATTTGACATTTTATTTGTTTAAGTAGTCAATCAAAAAAATTTGGTGATTTATAATAGTTAACTGAAGTTTAAAAAAATCAGTAGTAACATGCAATATAAAGAATATTCCACATTGTAAGTGGCGGTGAAAAAAAATCGAATGCAGTAGATCATAGTATGACAAGCTTTGAAATTGATTCCTCCCTTTTTATTGAATTGACTTAATTGCATATAGAACTGCAGTATTTCTTAACGATTTTTATATCACAGTTTACAGAAAAATATACCATTAATGCAGATTATCATATTTATAAAAGCAAAATGAACTGCTATTTGCAGATGCGCAGTTTGCAGTTTTCGCGCATGCGTGGATAAATTAAAATTGCAATTATAAAACTCCTCTTTTTATTCTGATAAGATTTTAATGTACTAAAACCTCCTCCAATAAATGATCTACAAAATGGTATAAATATTTCCAATAATTGTTGACTATATCTAGAGGTTTTGAGGTTCCAATATTCAGACGTTTTCAGGAGACCATTTTATACTATGTATGTAGGAAAGGTGCCTAAGGGTTGTTAAGTTAACGTTGAAAATAGAGAACTACAAGTTCAAACAAACAATTAATTTATTTAGCCAAAACACAAATTAAAACTAAACAAAAATCACAACATTTAGCTTATTTACAAAAGAGAAAGAGAAAAAAAATTTACTTAAAAGATAGCAGACTATTTTTACGATTAAAGATGGGGACACCAATAGCCCTAATTTTTGGCCTAGTGCATCCGTTTAGCGGAGAAAAAAATTCAACGAACCTCACCCTTTCACATTCCGAATAACTACTCTCCGAAGAGAGAAGTTTCTTAAGTAGCAAAGCCGATACTCTGACGTCACTAACAGATGACGTATGAATTGAAATGATTGGTGTCTCCATCTTTTACAATAATTAGGAATTAATCAAATCGATATGTAGAGTCATATTTTCACCAGTTTCGAAAACATTTAATATTAATTTATCTTGGTTAATTGGAGATTATGTGGAGTTCTAAATATCAATTCTTACATGTATAGATATCTATATTAATAAAAATGGATCTCGAAATAAATGATCTACAAAATGGTAGCAATCTACAAATTGCTAAGCGCAAAACTAGAGAACTTCTCGACCGATTCGGCTAATTTTTTAAAAATATTTTCGTTAAGACAAGAGGCTGGTTCTTATGGAGAGAAAAAAAAATGAAAAAACTGCGTGGAAAATAGTTAAAACGACACTTTTCTTACTTTCCCGCCAAAAATCCTCATTTCCTTCCCCCACAACAACTGAATAAGGTAGCAGGAAATAATAAATTATGATTTGTTTAGAAAGAAATGCGCGAAGTCACTTGGTTTTCATATATCGATAACGGGATGTTTAAAAAAGAAAGAAAATAGTTGCTTTTATTATTGGTCTGTATGGATATTTAATCTATGCCTGCTCAAAATAAAGTCTGGGCAGGGAAGAAAAAAAAGAATAACAAAGGGAAAAAAGGGGTTTGTCTAAAGAAAAGTAGTAAAGAAAAAAAGGATAGAAAGAAAAAAAAGAAAGAAAAAAAGGGTGTATGTGTGTCACCATTATTTCCTCTGTGCGTGGCATTTTCCAAGCTGTTTTAAAATTTCTCATGTCTTGAAAGCCTATTGTGTCTTTATTTGTTTTGTGTGTTTACATTTATGAAAATTTAAATCTCATTATTCTATAAAAACGTAGAATTTTAGACCTTTCCCTCCACCATTTAAGTACAATATCAATTCCGGGACAATCATTGCTCGGATAGAAAGAGAAAGATGAGTAGTACAATGAACAGAACATCTGAAGAAAATAATACTAAATAATACTATAAATGAATTATATTATTATCAAAATTTGTTTGTTTTAAAAATATTTTGGTGAAAAACCTGTTATGAGACACAGCTACATAAAATATTATATGAAAATTTTAGCGAGCATTAATACTGGCGAACCGACTGGTCGCCAAATGCGGCTAGTTTATAATAATATTATATGAGAACTTTTTACCTGCGAATTCATTTAATCTCATAACTAATTTTTATAAGCTGGAAAGATGCCCAAATACTTAAATGGTGGTCTTTTCTTTTAAATTAGTTGCCACTTGGGCTTAGTTATCAATTTAAATGTTTAACGCTTTGTTATAAGGGTAAGCATCCAATCTCCAAACAGGTACATCAATTTATTCATGGGATTTAAAAGTGATTCTTAAGTTCAGAACACAGAGTGTGGATGTTTGGATACTCTGATTGTTTGACGGATGAAATTCGTCGTCTTCATCTAGGAAATATAATTACAAATAAAACGGAACGGTCAAAATCATTTCCTGTCGCCGTACGCAAATCTCACCCCTTTTCTCTAAGGCCTCCTCCAGTTTTCAGTAAATCAAATCAGTCCCACCGTCCGTCTCCCTTCCAAAGTATGTTTGAAGAGGGTCCATCCGTCCGTCGAAACCGAGGACCTCAGTGGACTTAATACCCCCTCTTGGAGACGAACACACTGTTTACCGTGAGCATCGGAGAGTCCCTAATCCCGGAGTAGCTTAAGCCGGGAACGAATTAACTTAGATTACGAATTCCGGGCGACTTCATCCCTTTCAGAGCCGATTAGAGATGTTCGGTCCATTCCCTTCCACATCCCCATCCCAACTTGCAATCACGTGCTGTCTGCTCGAGTAACGTATTCATCTTTGTGGAGAAGCTTGGATATATTTTCTTGCGGTTGTTATACTCAATTTCTGTAAGATAAATCTTGGATTTCTTGTTGTCTTGGCTTTTTGTTCGTTTCAGATGTTTTGAAGGATATTATTTGCTCACTTATGGTTTGTTATGGTAGGATTTTTGAATTCTATTCGATTCCTAAGTATTTGGCATTGAGTTATAGCTAAAATGTTTAGATTGTCTGGGCTTCAACCTTTGCCATTCTGAAACCGAAGCACGCAAAACACGGGATAGAAGTAAGAAGTAAGGGTTTTGCAGGAGAAATCACAGACGTAAATAAATAAAGTCATAAATAATAAAGCAAATAACCTAAGAAATTTTTTGTAAACAAATGAAGCTGAAATATTTAAAGAAATATTAGTGATATGTTTTCCTGTTTTCCAATAAATTTGTATTGTAATCTATAAATAGAATAACAATTCAAATATCGTTTCTATATAAATAAAAACAAAAGTTCAAGTTGTACAATGGATTTACTAAACAATAATTTCAAATTATATTTAATTTGAAAACTTAGACAAATATAAGAATTTAATAAATTAATAAAAGAGAAAGCTCAACGAAATCCCAAACATTGGTTTGCTAATGTTTTGGCTTTGAATTTTCCTTTCTTTTATGGCGCTTTCCATGGACAAGCTCGCTGAGGTAGTCAGCGATTTAAGCTTACTCAGCTTCTCTTTTTTTTGTAGTAGCTCCAACTAGGGCCAAGAGTACGACTTTTGCCACTCACTCATCACTTTCGCTTGCACAGCCCCGTTTTACAGGAGCTACCTTACAGATAGAATACAGAAGAACAACCATGCCTATATCGGGAATCGAACCCGGGAGGCCTAGATCACGGCGGAGACACGCTACCCCTATACCAGAAGAATTCTATTCTAAAAATAAGTAAAGAAAGAGCGCAAATTCTGTTTTAAAATTAAAGTCTAACTAAAATCATAATTTCAATAATAGTTAAAGTTCACGTGTGTAACGTATGGTAAAACAATAAAATTTATTTTAATTTCATTGTGGCGATAAAAAAAAGTTACTATAAATTACGTTAAAGATAAATAAAAAAATGACAAATTTTTTTAAAAAAATGGAAATAAAATTAGAATCTGTAGAATTTTTTAAAATTTTTTTTATTTCGCTGTGCTAGGAAAATGATTTATGTAAAATATTATGAAAGTTGTAAATGAACGTTAAAATTATGAACTATTTTAACTCATTTAAAATTAATTAAAATTAATAAAGGCACTTTTCAGTGAGTATTTGCTAACCAAGAAATTACTTCTTACAATTTATATGTTAGTAAATTCTAGTCTACTTAATGCCTCATATCTTTTCTCTAAATTTATCTTTGATTTATCTCTTTTTTAAACTATTTATCTATTGACAACGCTCTCTGCAAACATCGGTACAGATGTTTTCTGGTTCCCATTTTAGTTTTTCCTTAATATCTTTAAAACTCCCCATTTCAACAATTACACCCTTACATCAAATTATAGAAGATAAAATCCCTTACATTTCCAAGATTTTACTTTTCTTAAAATTTTTGCAAATATGGGTTTGAAACTACTTTTTTATCCTGAATAATTTAAACCCCCATGGATCATCAAATGGACATGTTACCTACATGAATTTTTTTCTCAGAATGTGCTTTCACCAAAGAAAAAGTAAGTTAAAACATTGTTATTTTTTTTTTGTTTCAAACAGTTTTTAGATTCCCTGTATTGTTACGATTGTCACCTAATAAGCGTAGTTATGGATCTACTTGTGGTGATTCTTTATCCTCTTGATGCTTGCTATCACCCCTAAATTTGCCGGTCATATTCGACTACACCCTGTATAGTAATACTAATATATCCATATACTATTATCTCTATAGATTTATTCCAGTAATCCGCCATATAGGTCGTTATACTATTTGCCCAACTCTCAAGAATACATCGTGTTATTTTAAATTATTAGCTTAGTTATTAAAATATTAGCTTAAACATATTAGTATAATATATCCCCACTTTTATATACTTTATACATTTTTACTAACTGTTTTATAACTTTACTTAAATAAAATGATAAAACTGAATAAAAGTTAAAAGCGGCACGTTTTATGAGATTTATAATCATATTTTTAGGCCTTTTTTCATAATTTCCTTACTATTTTGGGTTTTTATCTTGCAAGCTCATACATTTTTAAAATTATAAATGCCATTTAAAGTTATTTTATTAGACAAAAATTATCGGAAATCACAATACGTTTCAGATTTAAGATCTTAAGATTCTTTTATTTATGGATTATAAATATCGATAAAATTTTGCTGTGTTTATATATGTCTGAAAAAGTACTCGTTATTTAAGCAGACGATAAATATTTTTCTGACATTAAATAATTCTTTCGAAGATAACAATAAATATATTTGACGTAATCGATACTAAAGTTCGCCAAAGTAAATAAATAAAATTTAAAGAACTCGATTTTCTCTAAAGGAAAAGAAAGGAATTCTTTAAACGGAATACCATTTTAAAACCTTTCTTCCTAAATAAAATTAAAGCATAAAAATCGAAACAATAAAAATTCAAGAGCATTAAATTTTAATCATCGATTGGAAAAAAAGTGAATATTCCATGCTATTGTCTTTCTGCGAATATCGATTACAACGGAATCGATGATGAAAGGCTTTCGATTTGTGTTGCATCTTTTTGACAAATTACTCGCGCTTATCGTCTGACAGTTTTAATCATGGATTCTTAAGTAAAATCTAAAAGAGCACATCTGCTCCCGTATTAGATCGATGTAAATTTAATCTTTAACCTTTAATTTATTTTGCCGAGTCAAATTTTAGCAAATTATCTTCGAATTCTCTCCTTCATTTTTAGTCAAATAATAGAATAAAGAAGCCGAAGAAAAATGAGTTTACTTGACAATTTATTTTCAATCTTTTCTCTTTTTTTTCTTCTTATTTTCTTATATTGCCGATAGTTCCTTTTCAATAAAAGGTGTTCATTTTTCATTTATGTTTAAAGTAGTTCTTGAATCTTATTTTTGCTTTTGGAACTCGTTCGTTATAAAAATTATTTTTGTTCCTTTTGCTTATATATTTGGCTAGCAAGTATGGCTTGGAGTAAAGTAAATTTTCCCTTTGACAACCTCATTACCTGAGGAAATAATTAAAGAAGATATATTAACAAACCTTTGAGAAATAACAGTGCTTTATTTTGTATCATTTCGAGTTTTGGATACGATACTTCAAAAAATATTTAATGAATGAGAGCTTCTTGTCCGAAACAATAATAAATGGTAACATTTCAGAATTGATTTTTCAACTATTATTAAAAAAATATTTTTAATTACATAAAATGCTAACCTGTACGCACAAAAAATATATTTAATACCACAAAAGCGTAGTAAATGAAACAATAAATTATAGAGTTGAAAAATGCATAAAAATTTTGGGATTGGGAAAAAAATTCTATGGTTATAAAATTAATATCATTAAGAAGAGTTATTTTTTGAATTTTGAAAATAAGCAAAAATAAATTTTGTGGAATAACATGCTCCGAAAAAAAATGAAGAAAAATGTAAATTTCTATTAATTTAAAATTAAAAGATTAATTAATTTTATTTAAAAAACTTTTTTAATGAATACTTCTAACTTAAGGATCAAGTATTTGCCAAATTTAATTATTTTAAATGCAATGGCCTTGCTTTGAATGTTTTTTACCATTCAGTATAAATAAAAGATTATTTTATTTTTGTATTAATTTCTTCAACAAAAAAGTCTCTTTTCCCGTTTGTATGCTTTAAAAACACAATAGCCCCCTCCCAAAAAAATACAGTGAGTTAGATGAGTGACTTTTATTTACAGTTTTATCACCAGACTTATACATTTGAACCAGAAGGAATTATAATTTCAGAATTAATCCTATAATATTTTAAACTTCCGTCTGTATGTCTGTTTATACATATGTGAACGTGCTATTTCATGAATTCATTCTATATACATGAATATTTCACAAATAGAGGAATTCAAAATTCATATTAATTTTCATTCACGGTATACTTTAAAACCTTTAGTATAACAGAAAAATCACTAAAGAATACTTTTCCTGATTCATTTATATCCTTAGAAATTCTAGAACATTACTTTTAAATTGAATTATTTCTTTTGTTTCTATCTTTTCCATATATAACATCTTTAGGGTGCTTCATAAAGAAGTATACGCTTTTCAGATGCTATAAAACAGTAACAATCAAAGACATAAACTACCTAAACGAATCTTAAATTATATTAACTCTGTTTGTGTCTTTCCCTTGTCAGAAGTCACATAGGCAATGGCATGTGTGTCTGGTGACTAGTCAGTCAAAATGGCGACGTCTGGTGAAGATTTTTTATTTTCTTCAATTTAACAAAACGGAATCCGCAACTATTATGCTATGACATTATTAATTACAATTCGGAAAAGAAATTCCAATGAGAAAATCAATCTATCACTGGTATGAAAAATTTAAAAGGACTGGATGTTTGTGCAAAGATATAACTCCTGGACCAGAGATTATACCGTCTTCGCCAACGATCGCCAATGGTTTAGTAACTTTTTGGCGACGGATTTAAATTTGGCGATTATTATTCAACGAAGCCCGAAAAAATCAACTCCAAGGGTGGATCGTAAACTGCATATTTATCTCCCCACTGACTGGAAAATTTTGAGAAATAAACTAAAAATGATTCCATTTGAAGCGCTACAAAATCTGAAGAACTTTGACAAACAAAAACCCTTTGAATTTTTTGCCCAAATGCAGCTTTATGATGAAAATGATGAGTTTGCCAACTGCTTAATTTTCATTAATGAAGCAATATTTCATAACAATTTTAAGGTACGCAAGCACAGTGTTTCCTTTTGGGGAAGGGAGTATCACTAAATAACAATGCAGCCCATTCGAAACTCTCCTGTGGTTAATTTGTATTGTTCTGTATCCAGAAATAAAGTATGCGGTCCCTTCTAAGGGGTCACACACATAGGACATCTGCGATGGTCTCTAACATAACTTAAAATAACCCTATACAATTTTGTTACATTTGACATATAATGTTGGTATTTACGTATCAAACCGTCTTCGCCAACGATCGCCAATGGTTTAGTAACTTTTTGGCGCCGGATTTAAATTAGGCGATAAAGATCAACGGATTACATTACTGCCGGATTGTCATAATTGGCGGTTTAGCAACTCATTGGCGCCGACTTCAAATTTGGTGATAAAGTTCGACGATATAATACATAAGTATCATAATATCTTACATTGTTTCTGATTTAGAGTGCATTAAAACTTTATACTTCTTTATGAATAATCTGCCTTTTACTTCATTGTTTCCTTGGAAGAAAATCAAGTGAATTTTTATTTTGTCAACCTCATTTCCTTAGGAAAACAATTAAGGGAAATAAATTTACTTTTCTGTGGAAATAACAACATGTTGGTTCACATCGAGCTTTTGAATATGAAGCTTCAAAAAAATGAAGTTGAATTTTTTATAATTGTTTCACGAATTTAACATCAAGATATTTGATTTACACGGTAAACATTTAAGATTAAAAAAAATGCAGGCACCGGAAAAACTGTGGTGTGATAAAGAAGGCATGAGTGGGTGGTGGGAAAAGTGAAGAAGCCGAGATTTGCAACTCGGAGGTAATTGAAAAAGTTTTTTTTAACAACCAAAATTGCTATTTTTTTTCCGGTTGTCTGAAAACGTTGCCATAGACTGTCAACTCCTGAATTTTCTCTGTCATTTAGCCGGCGGAAATTATAAAAAAAATGACAAAATTAATGGCAAAGGTGCCCAAGAAAAAAGGAAAAAACTGGTGGAAAAAAGGATATAAATTGTATTTCTTTGCAAAAATCTTGATGCTCTTTGCTTTTCCCTGTCTGTACCTGACAGTGATAAAATGTTCCGAAGTCAGGAAGAATTGCTCTTTTTTTTAAGGATAAGCTGGCTTCTGATTAACCCATTTTCTTATTTGCATTTGCATTTCCAGAGGGCTTTTTTTCAGATAAGAACGTGATAAAGCACCTTGAATTATTTTCTTCTTCCTTTAAATAATTATTTAAATGTTTCTTTAAAAAGCATAGTAGCGTGTTTTGATAAGTCAAATTGTGTTGTTTTTTTTAAGAGAAACTTCTTGAAATTATAAAGTATGGAAAAAATAGTTGTCTCTTTAATATGGTAATATCTACTAAGTACCGGGTGTCCAAAAAGTTCCCGTACTCCAAATTTAAAAAATCATTTTCCATGATTTTTTTCAAGTATATTAAATTTTGCCATACGAGTAATGAAACCATGGACATGCTTGAAGCTTTTTTCAGCAATCGACTTATCTCAAAAAATCTTTGGCCACCTCGATCCCCTGATCTGACCATCTCGGACTTTTTTCTGTGGGGATAATTAAAGGGCAAAATTTATGAAGGTGATCCTCAAACAATAGATGATTTGAAAATCGCAATTACCCAAAGGATACAAGAAATCACTCCTAGTATGTTAAAACGCGTTTCCAAAAACATGCGCAAACGAGTTCAGCTTGGTCTCCAAGAAAGGAGAGGGCATTTTGAACATTTATTATAAATGAAAGTTCAGTATTTTTTCCTTAGTTATGTTAAAAGTGCTTTTTATTATTGACATAAAAATAATTCTTTTTGAACCTATGGTTTTTGTAAAATAAATTCACAAATCATCAGTACGGGAACTTTTTGGACACCCTGTATCTAATAATAGATTATAGGTAAGAGAAAATTTACAGTCAATTGTCATTCTGTTGCCATTATTTTATTAACGCCAGAAAAATATACTGTAGTACAAAATCTAATAATTCTTTGTTAAATTAAAGTATCCATAAGTATCTCGCTTACGAAGGAAATTATGTTGATTAATAAAAGATATACCAAATCTGACGGATTTTAATCTTGTTTACAGCATTTTGAATATGATGGTTGTAGATACAGAAATGAAAATTATAATAGAAAATTCAATTTAGCCACATTTCTTCAGAATAGTCATGGAAACTTTCAACAAAAGAGTGCGCATGCGTCAGCAAAGCTACGGAAGCTGTGGTGGAAGCTCCATAAGTCAGATAATCTGCGTACACAAGTATATTTGCTTTTGTCTAGTGGCAATGTTACTTGATTACAAATCCTAATGTTGCGATTTCGGTCCTAGGGCAATCAATCCATTCACCTACAAAATAATTTGCCCTATGTTATTTCATATATACAAGGCTGTTCTTATGTTATTTATATTTTGTGAACTTAACAATTCAATTAAAATATAGCATTTAAAAAGAAGACAGTTGTGTTTTATGTTTTATTCAAATTTTGCGTTAACATGGACTCCATTTTTACTATAACTAAACTACTAGCTGTCAAATGGGTTTTTAAAAAGTAATGTCAATGTTTTACTGCACGAAAGAGGGCGTTAATTTTGGGATACCCTTTATTCTTGTGTGATATCCTTTAAAAGCCAAGAGTCATTTCAAAATTTTGGACACTTTTTAAGAATGTCTCTATTTTCTTAGGGTTCTGTTTAAAAGAAAATACTCTTCCAGCATGTAATAAAGCAGAGAGGTTTGAAAAAATGTTAGCTTTGGTGTTAAAAAAAAACTTTTATTTTCAGAGAGTGGATCAAAACTATCGATTATGTCAAGAGTGATTAAAATTGATGACGTTCCCCACAATACGCTATCATTATCCCTTCTTCAATTCCATTAAAAACTCCGAAAGAAAATTTCGAAGAGTAGGAGGACAGAAAAGAAAGAAAAGATTGTTTAAAGTGGAGGGAAAAAATTTTTTGCAGAGGTTTCCATCACATACAAAAGAAAATCTTCTCTTTAGAGCAACAGTGTTGGCGAATCCTAAAATACACAAAAGAAGTACCGGGAAGTCGTCTCTCTAAATAATATCGCTGATGCCATTCTTTATGGAATGTTGTAGCCAATAGATATATGTTCAACGTTCCCTCATGAAATTCATCTCGTATAATTTGTAATTTGAAGCTTTTGTGTGACAAACACTTGGAAGACCAAAAGTAATGTCCTAAGTTATGGATGCTTTTAAAAGCCATTTTTTCAGATGCTTTTAAAAAAAGCATAATAAAGCAAAAAGCCTTGAAAAAAATTAGTTCTAGCGCTAAAACTTTTACTTTGAGTGAGTGTATCAAAAGTACCGATTGGAACGACCTAGAATGATTAAAATTGATGACGTTTTTCACAATATGCTATCATTATCCTTTCGTCAATTCCATTAAAAACTCTGAAAAGAAAAACTTCAAGAAGCAGAAGGATAGAAAAGAAGAAAAGATTGTTTAAAGTAGAAGAGGAGGATTTTTTTTTTTTTTACAGAATCCCTTTGGGTTTCACCAAGTACAAAAGGAAATCTTTTCTTTCCGAGCAACCGAGTGATGGCGAGTCTAAAAATACATTAAGCAGTGCAAAGTTTTCAGAGAAGGTGTTATTTCGGGTGTTTCCACTGGCGGGGGTTTATTTCGCCAAGATTGCCAGGAGGGTAGTGCTGATAGAGTAATAGATCGATCGTGTGCTGTTGTGTGTACAATGCTTTTTCACTTTGTTAGAAAGCTGGAGTTAAAATAAGTCTTATCTGCGGAGGCGATAAAACTAGTTAAAAAGAAGTTTTTATTAATGGCTCCAAGAGGAGAGAAACTTTCCATCGATAACTCGTTTTAGTTGTTCAACACACTTCCTGTTAGTGGTGGGGAAACAATTGCACGGAATTCTATTGTTACGCTTTGTTTTCCCCAAATTTTATCAAACGGTCCGTTTTGGCATCATTTAACCCGTTAATCCGCCATTATTTTCTTGTTCAGGACCCTCTTAAAGTGTTTAATCCTAAAATACACGACTTTTTTTATTTTGTTTTTATAATTGTGTAAGATTTACAAAATATTTTTTTAGTAAAATTAGGAATTACATTTTTTTTGTGAAGTAAAAAAAAAAAGTGCCAAATGGCTACATTTTGAATTAAACAATATCTCAGTACCACAAATCGCACTATAACACATCTCGAAATAAAAAGTAAGTCCCCTTTTACCGATACTTTTTAAAATGCAAAAAAAAAAAAAACTATTGGTACAATAATTATTGATAGTATTGTATCAATAGAACAATACTATCAATTGATACAATAACCTTAGAACTATTGATACTATTGGTACAATAACCTTAGTATTTTCCAAAACTTCTAGTTTAAATCTAATTCTAATGTCGTTACTGCCGTATATGTCTTTTTCTACAAATGCTTGTCAAAAAGTATTTTAAAAAGAACATTTCTTTTCCTTACATTCATTGCTCCATGCGAAGTTTATAAACGGGAAACTGTCGTTATATATCATTATCATTGCATATGTTGTATATAGTTTCTAATTAGTTTTGTCATATTAAGCTTATAAATGTGGACAAAATGTATTGCCAAACGATGCAACATTAGGTTGAAATTAAGGTAAATGTTACTTTAAAATAAAGAAATGTGAATTAAATATTTTTTAAAAAAAAGATTAGACATTCTGCATAAAATGTAATATTTAAATAGTCAATATAATTGAAATTAATTTTAGGCAGAATAAAAAAGATTAAAATGAAATCTGCTATGCATATTTCAATGTATCATGTCAGAGCATCATTTCTTGAACGGCCGAGTACCATGTGCTCGTGCAAGTTAAATCATATTTTTATTCATTTGAATTGTTTCAGTGAATGAGTCAGTTTAGTGTTGAAAAGGATCCAAAAAACTTTGTCTCGCATTTATTGTTAAAAAAAAATCACATTTCCTATTTATTTTATTTCACATAAACACGTGCTCAAAATGACATTTTTTTAGATGTTATTTGCTGTAGTCACTAACTTATTTTTTAAAATCAGAGCTTTTGTAAATGGAATGGCAACGCGTTATTAAAAGGTGATTTTTTTGAGATTCTCGTGCAGATAATAACACTTTTTTTTATTTTCCGCCTACAGATTTTCGTAGACGCGAAAAATCTCAACCCAAAATGAACATCATGTTCTGACATGATAATATTAATTTGACTCGCATTTATTTAGTCTGCATAGGAACAAAATAATAATTGTGAAAGTAAACTTTTTTGATTGTTGATAACTTTGTTTTAATACTTTAGTTTTATAACTATGGGATGTGAATCCTGTAACCAAAAAAAAAAATGTCTCTACCATCATCGGAATTTCGAATCAAGGAAGAAGGCCCAAATATTACATACTCAAGATAAAATTAATAAAATTTGAAGCTGGAGCAACTGATTTTTCTAATACTTCAAAGACAAATAGTTATATTTAGCTAATTGTCCAACAATTATTAGAATATTAGTCCTTTAATAAAGTATCAAAATACTGTATGTAGTGTTTTGAAAAATATCATCTAAAAGATCAGTAATAAAAAGAATTCTGTATGTCATAAATTTTTTTTAAATACCTGTAAATATTTGCAAACATTTCTGATGAAAGTTATCCTTATTTTTCATGCATTATGATATACTTTATCACGTTTTCGTAAACAATTGCCGCATGTTAATGTAATATGGAAGTTAAAATTTTACAGTCCTTGCCATTATCCCAAACATAACTACGAAAATTTTGTTAAGGACATGGCAACAAAATTCGACGTATCAGAAAGATTAAAAACTTAGCGTAGCCCTAACATTTCATGTTTTCATCACGTATACATGATGATGTCGACTAAATTTACAAAAAAAGAAAAAAATCACAAAAAATTTGAATGTTTAAATCAAATTTACAAACTTTCCATTACCAGATATCACATTGAAGCTAAATTGTAAAATGTGGCATATTGCGTCTAAAGTTCATGTCAAAATATTCCTCAAAAATATTGTTTAAATAATTTTTAAGTTAAATATATCCATTTACGTCTTATATATATATATATATATATATATATATATATATATATATATATATTTAAATTTCCACAAATATATCTTTGAGGGAAAGTAATCTTCAAGTTGTTCATACGCATATCTTCTAAGGAGGCTTATCCTGAGACATATCCACCACGTACGTAGATAAGAAATTTACGTACATAAGAATTTAATATTTGCTTAAGAAATCTGAAATATTTATGTAATAAATGTTATTAACTTATGTAGAAATTTAGTTATTGGTTCTTTTTTAAAACGTCTGATTATATTCATATTCTCATGCTAATGATAAAACGTTTTACATTTACAATTCCTTTCGTTTTTTGCACCACATTTCAAATATAATAATAAAAAAATCAAAGTAAAAAATAACAATAAAATATAATAATAAACTGAAGTACATTATAATGATAAATAGAGGTAAAATATAATAATAAAAATATAAGGAAAAATTAAAGTAAAATAAAGTTTTATATATCAAATATATAAATTAAGTTTTCGTAAATGAAATACATCAATCAATATATTAATCAACGTAAAATTTCATTTATCAAATATATAAATAAAAATTTAATATATAAAAGCTTTATATATTAAATATATGAATTAATATATTAATTAATTATATATATCAACACATAAATCAAATATATAAATCAATTGTATATATCAATACATAAATCAAATATATAAATCAATTATATATATATCAATACATAAATCAAATATATCAATCAATATATAAATCAATACATAAATTAAATATATAAATCAATACATCAGTCAAATATATAAATTAATTATATATATCAACACATAAATCAAATATATAAATTAATTATATATATCAATACATAAATCAAATATATAAATCAATATACAAATCAATACATAAATCAAATATATAAATCAATATATAAATGAAAATACTGTAAATCAAAGTTTCATTTATCAAATATATTAATCAATATATAAATCGAAGTTCTAAATATAATTATAAATCAAAGTTCCAAATATAATAATAAATCAAAGTTTCAAATATAATAATAAAACGAAGTGAGGATTTTGTATACTATTATATTTTATACAAAAGTAATTTTTACAGTTCTTAGACTTAAAACCATTTTAATCCCGAGTAACACCCTGATATAAGCCGTTTAAAATAAAATAAAATTTTATTGTCCAATTTCTGGGATTGTTGACTGTGAAATTTTGTCATAACAGCCAAAAATGACTTTCTCAAAATTTGTTGATTTCTATCATGAAGCATTTCCGGACGAACTTCTTTCAGTCAAATGTGTTTCAATCGAAGAGGAAACGAAGCGCAATTTTATAGAAAAGTTTCTTCTAAAGTTTTTTCCAAAGTTGTTTAGTTTCCAGTTATATCACGTTATTTAAAGCACTTATACAACTCCAACTCTCAGAGTACTGGCCAGCAAACTTTTCTTCCTTCTTCATGTCCGCGTAATGGACAAATATTTGGTCGGCGGGAATTTTTTTATTGCCTGGACGCACTTGAAAAGATAGTTTGAAAAACTCCAGTTTGAGAATCTGGGGCGAAACTATTTTCTAACATTCCGGCGGCCGTCAATAAAGATAAGAAAAAGTTAAGCCCCGGCTTCCCCGGTACGTGATAAACGATATAGTTCTACCTGTTTGGCCGAAGGGCGCTTCGCAGATTAAAAGTGAAGCCGGACAAGCCCTGCTTCTTCATAGCTAACATATTGCTCTCCAAAAATCTCCTTCTTTTTTCTCTCCCTCTGGTTTCAAGCCCTGTTGGAAAATTTTTCTATTTTTCATTGTTGCCCCCGGCTGTTTCCACTATAACACCTTTACACGGTACATTTATTGGAGGGATGAAATAGGGGAAGCAATCACCGTGTGAAATAATGCTATTGGTGGTTCTTATGCTTCTTCTTCTTTTTTTCAACTTTTTTTCTTTTCTTTCTTATTGTAGAAAAAAAAGTTTCATGCAACTTAATACTGGAATTTTTCTTTCTTTCTTTCTTTCTCTCTCTCTCGTTTTGTTTCGTACTTCTGGCTACGTTGTTATAAATTGTCGAATTTCGGAGTAAATAACGGTGCAGGGTAAAAGTTTTAAAAGCAAAGTGTGGACGGAATTCTTTAGAAATAAATTGATGTTTTCTGAATTTTGAGTAAAGTAAAAGAAAAAGAAAAAGAAAACGTGTGGAGAAAATTGAGCCCCTTTTGTTTCGTTTCTTGTTGTCGTTAGTAGGTTTGTTGAAAGCAGAAATGCAAATAAGTTGTGCAGAAAAATAGTTCAATTGCACATTTTTTTCGTACATATTTCGAACATTAGTGCGTAACACAACAAATGCTTCTTCTTATAACTTTATTTCCGAGGTGAAAGACTCTTTCTTCAATACCCCCCCCCACACACACTCCCTCTTTTTTTTTCCCCTTCAAATTTACATAGCCAACACTTCGGACATTTTCAAACTTTTGAATGAAAATTCATATTTAAGAGACTTTATCGAAAGATACTGATGAAGAATAACTGTGTTCTTATTAAGAATTCAATATTTTGTGTCTCTTTCCTGCAAATGTTTTATTATATTGTTGCAAATTTGTAATACTGCGTTTACTGCCATATTAGTGTCATTGTTGAAAAACATTTATAGATATCCTGAATGAATGCCATATCTGGAATTTCGATATTGGCGAATATTTGGTGACAAAAATAAATATCCAAGTAAATTAAAAAATTAAAGCCTTCTTCTGTTAGGAATGACAGTCTGGAGTTCCTTCTGGAAAATTAACATTTTGGACTGCCATATTAGTATCGTTGCTAGAAAACATTTGTAGGTATCCTGAACGAATGCCAGATCAGGAATTTCGATCTTGGCGAATATTTCGCGACAAAAATAAATATCTTTGTAAATTAAATAATTATAACTTACGTCTGTTAGAAATGACAATTTAGAGTTCCTTCTGGAAAAATTTTTTTTTTGGAAATAACTTGGCGAATATTTGGCGAAATATATAAACATTCTGAAAAATTTAAAAATTATGTCCTAGTTCCATTAAAAACAGTAATCTGATGTCCTGCGAGATTATTTTATGTGACTTATTATTAGGAAGCTATATAAACAGAAGCACTTCATTAATAATCTTTTTGGAAGGCTTATTGCATTACGAACTCCTAATGCTGTGCATTGCTAAATGTGCCGTTATTTAACTATTGATTTTTTGTGTTGCTGTGTTTCTATTACTCGCAGAATAATGCGTCATATTTCATTATCCAGAACTAAATTCATCGTATACATATTCATGACGATATATACTATTATTTTGGAAATTTCCCAGTATTTAATTTTCGGGAAAAGAAAAAATATAATAAAATCTATGTTTTCATTTCTATTCAACTATTACATGCTCTGTACTATATTATAGTGTTGCATGCTGATGAAAGCAGATGTTCAATGTGAATCAGTTACTTTGAAAATTCTGTTCGAATTTTATTATCCAGTATAATGCTACTAAGTAGTCTTCAAATTTCATTTCATTGTTCCAAGGACATTTTGACCATAAAAACGAGCATATTTCCCTTTTATCATCATGGGTTCAAAGCAATAAATAAACTGAGAACAAATCTGTATTTTTATTTACATCATTGATATTTCCATTAACTTTTTTCATTTAACATTTGTTTTGGAAAATTATTTTTCCAAAGTTTTAAATTTAAAGGATATAGATTTTGTTGTAGCTGAAAAAGTAATCTTTCAATGTTTTAAAATTACTTTTAATTATAGAACATCACATTTAAAATTTTATTCTTTAAATATAGAAAAGATTACCTTTACTCGGCTTTTGTAGGTAAACAGAGATAATTTAGTGGTAGGTTGAATGAAAGAAAATAGATTTATAGCTTTAAATACGTAGATTTTACTTTTTTGTTCTCACACTTCCACTCCCTCCCCCCATTATTTGTCTTTAAATGGAACAGAGAAGAATCTATAATAGTTGTCTGTACTTTCTCTTGTTACTTTAACGTTTATTACTTTAATTTAGAGTATATATATATACACACACACACACACTGAAGTGACAAAAGTCATGGGATAGCAATATGCAAATATACAGATGGCAGTAGTATCGCAGCGAAAAAGTATAAATGCGCAGTTCGTTTTCAAGAGCTTTCATTTGTGTTCAAGTTATTCATGTGAACAGGTTTTTCGTGGTTTATGGCGGAACGACGAGAATTAACAGACTTTGAACGTGGAATGTCAGTTGGAGCGAGACGCATGGGTCATTCCATTGCGGATATTGTTAGTGAATTCAACATTCCGAGATCCACAGTATCAAGAGTGCGCCGAGAGTATGAAATTTCAGGCATCCCATCCCATCATGGACAGCGCAATGGGCGACCACCTGCATTTAACGGCCGAGACCGCCGACGTCTGTGTAGAATGGCCAATGTTAATAGACACGCAACACTTCGTCAAATAACTGCAGGAATCAATGTGGGACGTACGAGGGACGTGTCCGATAGGACTGTGCGGCGAAATTCGAGACCGACTCAAGTGCCTTTACTGACAACCCGAAATCGCCTGCAGCGACTCTCCTGGGCTCGTGAGCATATCGACTGGTGCCTAGACCACTGTAGAACCGTGGCGTGGTCAGATGAGTCACGATTTCAGTTGTTACGAGCTGATGGTAGAGTTCGAGTGTGGCGCAGACCCCACGAAGCCATGGACCCAAACTGTCAGCAAGGCACTTTTCAAGCTAGTGGTTGCTGCATAATGTTGTTGGCTGTTTTCAAATGGCATGGACTCGGTCCTCTGGTGCAACTGAACCGATCATTGTCTGGAAATGGCTATGTTCAGCTGCTTGCAGATCACTTGCAACCATTCATGGACTTCACATACCCACACAACGATGGGATTTTTATGGATGACAATGCGCCTTGTCATCGGGCCAGAACTGTTCGCGATTGGTGTGAAGAACATTCTGGACAATTACAGCGCATGATCTGGCCACCTAGATCGCCCGATATGAATCCGATCGAGCATTTAT
The DNA here is from genome assembly GCA_026289955.1 of Argiope argentata. Classification (NCBI taxonomy): domain Eukaryota; kingdom Metazoa; phylum Arthropoda; class Arachnida; order Araneae; family Araneidae; genus Argiope; species Argiope argentata. Next base: position 12,755,561 of record JAOUZG010032859.1, on the reverse strand, counting down.
GGAACATCATCGAAAGTTCCGTTCGTGCCGAAACTCCTGCACCATCCACACTTTCACAATTATGGACGTCTATACAGAGAGCATGGCTCAATATTCCTGCAGAGGACTTCCAACGACTTGTGGACTCCATGACACGTCAAGTTGTTGCACTTCGCCGGGCAAAAGGAGGACCGACACGATATTAACAGTCATCCCATGACTTTTGTCACTTCAGTGTGTATATATATATATATATATATATATATATATATATATATATATATATATATATATAATAAAACAGAATGAAATGCTTTATAATTTCAAATAACTGGATTGAAGTTTACTGGTGTCGTTCATCCTCTCTAGAAAAATGTTGTTAGAATAGACCTGAAAATGAAACAACTTAAAAAGAAGAAGCATTCAATATTTTTCAGAAATTACACGAGTAACTATAAATATATATTTTTTATATATTTTATAATGCATCAAATCAAAAGAAAAAAAAGGATTATCTCAGATGGTGCAGTGGCCAGGTGGTAAGATTTCGTCTTCGGGACCCGAGGGACCGGGTTCAAGACTCGATTCCCCCGATGAATTTTCATAAAAGCAGTCCTGGTACACGTTAAATTCGTCGGAGCCAAACCTCTTCAGCTGGTGGGGTGAAGAAGTTTGAAAGAGGAGTGCTAGCTTAGGTGTCGTCCTTGTCATCTGACCGCGGTTCAAAATTACGAGGTCCAATTCCAAATGGCCTTAATGTTGCTTTTAAACAAAGCGTTAATATTACTAAATTCAATAAAAAAATTTAATTTATATTTAAACAATTCAAAAAAAATGAATGTTTACACATGTTTAATATGTGAATTTCAGTTATTTGTTCTCACTCTTAAAATATAGAAAAATGTTGCATGAAAAATGTTGAAATGAAAGAAAACAAAGCACAATAGTTTTTGAATAAGTGAACTTTTGCTATTTATTTTTAATCTCTTCCCTAAAGAAAGCTGCATTTAATTACTCGTAAAATTCACTTACACCTCCATAAACAACCTCTAAACATTTATTCTTTAAATCTGTGTTTTACATCACGGTAAACTGCCTTTTATATCCACTTCACTTCTTCCCCAAATGACAAAACCCAACGCAATACATTTTTAGAGAACATCCATTCCATGAAAAATGGGTAAATATCGCCGAAGAATTCCCCCTCTTTACCCGAAATAGTAACAATGCGGTTTCAGTTAACATTTAGGAGAAATAAAAACGGCAACCACCAGATAATCCATTTAAAGCACCGACGGACAAAAGGACCCGCTTAGCATAATGGTTCCGAGGTTAACAAAATGCGATGCTTTAAACGAACAAAACTGACGATGGGGTACAGCGGGGTGGAAATCTATGAACGGCGAAGAAGAATGGATCCCCGAGAAGAATGGATATAATAAAAGTCAGTGTTAAAAGGGATGGTGGCCGATGAAATATTGTCAATCAGGACTCGTATATGGAACTCTGTCATTTCACGTATGTGTTTTCTTTTTTTTAAAGGGGGGGAGAAAAAGATGTGCTCGCATTAAGAGGGAAAAGAACATTAATTTTAACGTGGAGGTCTGGGTAATATTTGTTTGTGGGACTGTTTTGACACCTTTCGTTTGTTTTGAGAAAGCATTTGGAAAATAGCTTTTTGAGTGCAGATGTGAGGCGGGTTTCTTTGTCATTTGGGTGGTTAGAAAAGACTTTTTAGAGGCTATATATTTGCTGTAAGTATTTGATGATTATTTATAGTAATAACCACTCTTATCACACAGATCATCCAAGCTTAACAGGCCTCTACAGTGCTTGAAAAAAATGAGACTGATAGCATTATTAATATTTTCTGTGAAACAAAAAAAAATTACTATTTTTTTGGAGGGGAGAGAGGAATATTCGTAAAGGATGAGTGTTTAAAAGAAGGGTCTTAAAAGCGCTATAAATTTTATATATTTGCTCTTAGTACTGAATGATTATAATAATAACAGCAAAATCCATTATTTCATCACAGGATCATGCATGTCTCACAGTGCTCTAGAATAAATTATTCTTGTATCACAGTAAGCATTAATAACCTTATTAGTTCTTTTTACGAAACAAAAAGAGGTTTCTTTATTTTTTGGAAGGAGGATTGTTTATATTTCTTCTTGAAATCATTTTGTTAACCATTTTATAGCAAGAAATCTAAATTTAGGACGTTACTGTTAATGGCATCTCGACCTTATTTACACTTACTCAAAAATTTATATAAACAAATTTTTTATACAGTTAAAATATGTCCAACTATGTGTGTAGCTTTTAACTATTATTTTTAGCTTTGGGCTTATATTAAATTAGTATTTTATTTCCCCCTTCTCTTGATCGTTTACCTACTTTTTAGGTAGATTCCTATAGGAAGACTACCTATTGTAATTTCTCATAACAAGACTTCGGGAAAATTTCTTCAGTTCTTCCCCCATCATGCTCTCTAGAGCCCTAAACCATTCTTCATTTATAAATTTATTTATATACATATATAAGAAATGATATTTTAAGATACAATTTCAATTAGAATTAATTTCCAAAGTTTTGTCTTAATTTAGCCCATAATAACTTCATTCTAAAATGCTCTCTTATTCCCAGATCCCATTCCACTTTTTTTTATTTAAAAACTCAAATGAAGCGTTGTAAAGATACTGTGTCATCATGCCTAAGTGTCGAGTGATCGAAGATGTAAACGTATTCTTTTAGAGGATTCCTGAGTTTCATTTTTCAAGGTCAACACAAAGTCAAGACGTGAGAGAATTCCTGTTGAAATTCGTCAAGGGTCAGATTTATGAGAATATCATGGTATATAAGACCAGGGATAAATGATTTCGTTCCTTTTTATGCTCTTTATGCCTTTTTGGGGTTTCTGTATCCGCGATTTTTGTACATAATGCGTGCCACTCGAAATGGAATAAAGCAAAATTAAAGATTCATCTTGTCTTCTTACTAATTTCGCTTCAAACTCAAAATTAATTAGTGATTGCATATATATGTAGTATGTGTACAGTCATTTGTCAATGTTATTTTGTGATCAGGATAGCTAGAGTAATTTCGTTTGGATTTTAACTGACTTGAAGTTTGTTAGAAATGTAAACATCTCAGACGAATTCGTAAATGGTCCATCTAGCTCAAAGGAGGTGGGAATGATGGGGACTTGAATTTATAATGAAGATATGAAAATTAATCCTGTTATCCAAATTAACGGCTTTTTAAGATAAACAACTTTTGAATATAAAATTTTTCGATAACTTTTTTAAAATCAAAAATTTCTGTTACTAGATAGAAACTCAGATATAAAGTGCATTTGTCTAACAGTTAGCAGACAGAAATTTTTTAAATACATACTTGTATGTCCAAATTTGTTGTAATTTTTAGAGTATGATTGTAAAATGGACTTTATATACCAGTGGTATCTTCTCTTATGATTGGACTGATAACAATGTATTTAGTTTGGTTACATTAGCTTTCCGTTTTGAAGAAACACAAAGACTTTTAAAACTTTGATTATAAGATGATAACGGTATCTGAACTACCAACTACCTCTCTAAATTTCCACAACTCTATGGATTCGTTTTCCTTGCTTGCTCCCTTTTCACTTGTTTTCAAATGCGCTGAATTCCTAATATTTTCGTTCAGATGTATGTTCACGATGAGGAAATATTATTGAATATTTCGAAAACTCACTGATTTGATGAACTAAAATTAAGATTTTTTAAAATATTTATTAAAGCCACTTGGTTGTAAATTTCAGAAAAAAAAGCAAGAACAAGTCCACTCATTGAAAGATTCTCACAATAATTATAGAAGGGAACATTTATTTAACTTGAAAATCTCGGTAACATTTCTGTGCGGGATCGATTTCACACTTTTTTTTTCTTTTTAAATTTTTTTTGGTTAGCATAAATCATGAAGGAAACTTCCCCACCTGCCTTGCTTAATCATTCGAGAGAAACTAAATGACAATCATGGAGAAGATGGAATTAAGATTTAATTCTTACAGTCATCACCAGTCCCAGTGCTATCTTTTCTGAAGAAAGTAAGTTCCATCACTGAAATGGAGTTAATTCGAACCTTTAATAATACTATATACATTAAATCAGCGAGAACCAATCATTTAATTGTGTTGCCTCTCATTCCCGTTGAAGTAGCTAGAAAATTTTATTTATTTATTTATTTATTTTGTTTTGAATGTTTGGTTTTTAGATGTTAAGTGAATTTTTTAATTTTTTTTGGCAGTGAGTTAATTGTAATAAATAATATTTTCCTCTGAGGAATAAATTTTTATCGTTCGAAGATGAGATTATTTTTTTTAAATTTAAATAGCATTGAAATAATGATAAATAATTATGTTTTAACGAGGAATGTAAAATAATGTATTTTGACATAAATACCTGCTATCTAAAAATAATTGAAAATTTTTATTAAATGCTCATTTAGTGGAATAAGCTTTTCAAAAATATAATGTTTTTTGTCGAAAATCTGGAAGTCAAAACAAAAGTTGTAAAATCATGCGATTTTCATATAAATATTCTAAGCATACTCGGATATTTAGATTTGCATTATCTTTTAAGAATTTCATTCAATTTATATTTATTCAAACCGAATTTATTATCCCATCGTTTTTATTTGCTAAATTAATTTCATTAGAAGCTCATATTTTTGAAACAAAAATTTTTCACTTTTAAGTACACTAAATTTTTTTTAAATCTTGAAGCATATTTAAAAAATGTTTAATCAAGTTTTTAAAATCTTATTTTATTTTTCACTTTTTATTTCATTATATTCATAATTTAATATCAATTATTAAATTTATTATTTAAAAAAATATATAATATTTTTTATTATTAATATATTTTAATAATAATATTTTTTAAAGCATGAAGCAACGGGAATGGTTCCGATATTTTCTGCTCTACAATAAAATTTTTATTTTCTACCCTCTACCCCCGCGCAAAATGGAGGGCCTTCGATATGTTTAAGAATGCATATCTTTGAAGCACATTAGTTACAAATTATTGAATCTAATCTAATCTTTTTTAATGATTCTATAAAGCAAATATTAATTTTACACTCTTTTGTTTTCCATTGATTTTAACAAAAATAGGACAAATAACTACGGTTGAAGTTAATGTAAGTAATTTACATGCATGTGGAATTATAGACCAACAAGCCAAAAATGTATTTTTCGAACTCAAAACAATTTGAAACATGGAGATTTTTCAGAATCTCGAGTACGAATTTTTACTTTTTGTATTATTATTTCTATACTTTGTGTAAAAAAAAGAGAATTATTTATGTTTTGTTTCAAAATCGTTTCCAATATTCAAACTCCGAAATATTTTAACCACAGTACGTGTAATTATAAAACTGGCGTCAGATTTTAGTAACAGATGCACTTGATCATATTGCATTCATTATATCAAAAACAAGTAACATTTATTTAATTAAAATTATTAATTATAGTTCAGTGGTGCATAAATTTACCGAATTCTCTTCTAATTCAAGAAATACTGCAAACACATCGACCCTGATTTACAATCACCCACAACACGAGGAAATATCAAAGAAAAAGAAACTGACTGAATTTAAAGCCCCTAAATAAATGATTTTGGAATGCAACTTCCACATTTCTACATTTTATGATCAAAGGAAATTTTGTTTGCATTCCTTTATTAATTGAACCTTGTGTCAGATATGCATTAAATAGTAATAACTGAAACGGCACGCGTTGTTTACCGTCGCCTTTTAGATTTCAGGAAAGAGAAATTAAAATCTTAATTATACACGAGTAGGGTTTCCTGCCTGTCCTTTTATAACATATTCATTTTAATGGAATAATATCACCGGTGTCTCTAATAACCGTGCCATGCGAGGATTAGGCCCTCCCAGGTTGTCTTATTAGAATGCTCGTGTTATGTACGGGGGTAGTTAGTAGGACAACTTGGATGTCTTGAGAGGATATGTGCTGAATAATTTATCCTTGTAAAATTTCGAATAGTTTGAGAGTTAGGTGAAATTATTTGTAGTGAAATCGTCCTTTCGGCACTCAGGATGTCTCTGTCTGTTTCGTGGGAGAATGTGGTTGTTGAAAGGTATTATTTTCAGGTATTCGGATACAATTTCACGAATATAATTCACTCACTTTATTAGAAGATTTAATTTTAAAGGTTATGTTTGGTAGACTTTTGCGTGCTGATTTTTGCTTGTTATTTTTTGCATGGGTAGTATACATAAAGAAAATATAGAAATTAAAATGAAATCTGCAATGCATATTTCAATGTATCATGTCAGAACATCATTTCTTGAGCGGCCAAGCACCACGTGTGCGTGCGTGTTAAATTATAGTTTTGTTCATTTTAATTGTTTCATTGAATGAGTCACTTTAGTATTGCAAACGATCCTAAAAAAAAACTTTTGTCACGCATTTATTGTTTAAAAATATACCATATTTCCTATTTATTTCATTTCATAAAATCGCGTCCTCAAAATGAAATTTTTATACGTTTTATTTGCTGTAGCCATTAACTTATTTTTTAAAAAATCAGATCTTTTGTAAATGCGATGGCAACGCGAAGATAATAAAATTGCAATTTTTGGTTTTTATTTTTCGCCCATAGTTTTTTTTTTTAATTTTTTGCCTACGGATATTTGTTTACCTCATTCCCAAAATAGCATCATGTTCTGGCATGATAGTAAGCGTCAATAAAAACTGACAATGGCATTTTAATACAGCCATATTTCAGTTCTGCCCAAGTTGAAAAACATATTTCTACTTTCTTTTCTTCTTAATGGTAGTACAGAGAAAATATACTATTTTCAAAAACTGCTAAATTGATATTTTGATGAATCTTCATGTTTTAAACTTTCCAGAGTTCGAAACAGACATTTATACTCACTTATATAAATAATATAAAGAAAGCATAGTGATCATCATACAATTTAAACTTGACATTTTGATGATTTTCCAAGTTTTAGAAAAACACATTTTTAATTTCAAATAGCACATTTTTAATTTCTCGTATACGTTAGTATAGAGAAACTATAGTGATAATCAAAAAAATTGGACTTGACATTTTGATGAATTTATCCTAATTTTGACGACTATGTTTTAGAACTTCCTGATTTCGAAAAACCCAATTTTGGAAAATGCCCGTCTACCTATATATGACAAAGGTAAATCATAAATGGTGTGAGCTATAGGGCTAAAATTTGGTATACGGTCTTTATGCCAAATTTGTAGATTTCTATTAAATTTTAATAAAATCTGTAAATAGGAAGTTTATTTGTCAGGCTGCCCGAATACAAGTTAACGCGATAACTACAAAGAAAAAAGAGCGAGAAAGATAAAATTCGGTTCTCAGTTTTGTTGTCTATAATGTAGATAGATACCTGTCAAATTTTTAGCGAAATCTAGAAAGGTGTTGATCGTCAATAGATATGGGTTTTTAGAAATATATACGAAGGCAAATTAAAAAGACTTTGAGCCTATTTTTTATTCGCCAAAAACAGGTACATACAAGTATTTACAAATATACGTAGTGTACTACGTACCTTACATTATTTCTCCGCATAGTCACCACACCCGTTCAGACATTTGTCCCATCTCAGCACTAAATTAGAGACCCCCCCCTCTTAGTGGTAGAATTATTCCGGCTACCTGCGAAACTATCGTCGGACCGAGTTCTTGGCTTCTTCGTCACATGTGAATCTCTGTCCTGCCAGAAACTTCTTCAGTGGACCGAAAACGTGAAAATCACTAGGCGCAAGGTCTGGACTGTAAGTTGGATGTTCCAGATTATCCAAGTGAAATGACTGGAGCTTAGTGACAGTCTGGACTGCCACATGTGGCCTTGCATTGACTTGGAGGATAACCACGTTGTCCTTTTTGAAACTCACGACACCACCATTGAACACTTCTCAAAGAGAGACACTTTTCCCCATACGCGGGGTGCATTTCCCTGTGAATTGCTATGGGCGTTTGTCCCTTGTTCCTTAGAAAACGAATAGCAATTCGCTGCTCATAAGCTGTGGACATTTGATGAACAACCGCCATCTTCAATGACTGATAGCAGCGCCACTCATTGGAGCAAAAGGCAGATACGGCTGGTACGGCTCAAGGAACGTTCACTGCTGGGAATGGATATGTTCACTTTGTATTCACAGCCGTATTTTGGATTAAAAAATAGGCGATAAGACGTTTTGATTTGTCCTCGTAATTACTGTAACTCAAAAATGGTATGACTTAAAACTTAAATTTGGATGTGATTTTGCGAATTTAAGGGTAGTTTTACAACAAATATTTCTTTCGCTTGCGAGGAAGAACACGTCTGAAATCCAAATTATATTTTTCACTTTCTACTATTGATTCACACTCTCCCTATATATATATATATATATATATA
>JAOUZG010032859.1:12724650-12742469 GCA_026289955.1 Argiope argentata | reverse complement strand
AAATTTGCGAGAATCGCTGTGACAATACTTGGCATTCATTTTTTATGCGTTGTTTATCTTTTTGTTATTAAATAATACTAGTGCTTTTGTAGACAAGCTTTTTCGCCAAAATTATCGAACTTTTTTAGGCTGTTAAATACTTAATATGAAATGCATTAATTTTTTTAACCTTTTTATATGCAACTGCAAAACTTGCAACAACAGAACTTGAAAAAATGTGAAATTTTTTTCTCCAGTGGATGAAAAATCTAGAAAAATCGCCTTGATAATATTTGCGATCAAGTTTTTATGCGTTGACTATGTTTTTGTTATTAAATAATACTAGTGCTTTTGTGGACAAGCTTTTTCGCCAAAATTATTGAACTTTTTAGGCTGTTAAATAAATAATATGAAACGCATTAATTTTTTTTTAACCTTTTTATATGCAACTACAAATCTTGAAAAAATGTGAAAATGTTTTTCTCCGGCAGATGAAAAATTTGGGAGAATCGCCTTGAAAATATTTGCGACCAAGTTTTTATGCACTATGTTTTTGTTATTAAATAATACTAGTGCTTTTGTAGACAAGCTTTTTCGCCAAAATTATCGAACTTTTTGGGGCTGTTAAGTAATTAATTTGAAACGCATTAATTTTTTTTTTTTTACCTTTTTATATGCAACTAAAAAACTTGAAACTGCAGAACTTGAAAAAATGTGAAATGTTTTTCTCCGGCGGATGAAAATTTAGGAGAATCGCCCTGAAAATACTTGCGATGAAGTTTTTATGCGTTGTTTGTGTTTTTGTTATTAAATAATACTAGTGCTTTTGTAGTCAAGCTTTTTCGCCAAAATTATCGAACTTTTTTAGGCTGTTAAATAATTAATATGAAATGCATTAAATTTTTTTTCCATTTTTATATGCACTCCAAAACTTGAATTAAATCAGCTTACTGAATAATTAAAGTGTATTTATTACAAATTAAATGCAGAAATGAAATTCCTACTACGATGTTGTTGATTGGCAAAAGCATCCGATTGAATATTTTGATCAATTCAGTTCAGTTATTTTAAAGTCCTTTTTTTCTTTAAAGCAACACTAGGGCTATTTTTTAAAATAAATTGGCAACTTAATAATTATGAATCACGATCAGATGACGTGGACGAAGCTTGAATTGGTACTCCAGCACCATACTAGTGGGAGGGCTTGGCTGTTTTGATGGATGAGTTTGAATTCCATCATAGCATATAAAACATTAATAAGATACTGTGTTGAAAATATTAAAATTTAAGGCGAAATTATGTGGAAATGAATTACTGAAAAGAATTTTTTTTTGAATTTTACGATAGTCAAAGACTATTTTCCAAGCTAATTGTTCAAGGGATATAAATATCTATTTCTTTAAGAAAATTGAAACCATAACCGACTGGCGATGGTTAAGTCTATTTTTACGCGGGATTGAACTTTCTGTTGGAATTTGATTTCTTGATTTCTTTCATACTTTCTTTCATCTGAACTGAATGTAATTTTAGGGGATACAGTAAATCATCTTCTAAATTATTCTAATAATATTTTGGGGTCTATTAATTAGAAGACCACAAAATATTATTAGAATAATTTAGAAGATGATTTACTGTGTCATTATTATTAATTCTAAATCATGTCTTATTATTATTAATTATCAAAATATTATTAATTCTCATAATATTTTGTGGTCTATTAATTAGTCTAAGAGAAGAATCGAATTCAATGCAATGACGTTTCATTGATATAAAATGTTTTTTTTACTGTTGCCATTCGACATTAAGAAAGAATATCGATTTCTGTGCCTCATACCCTACACACATATGTGTTAGTTTCACGGAAGACTAAATGAGATATAGATAATAGCAGAATCAGCATTTATCGGTCAAATAAATGATAATCTAAATTCATTATATTTCGTAGATAAACACAAAATAATTATTCCATCCCCCCTGATGCACACAGAAAAATATGAATAACCGAACACGTCTACACGATTGACGGGAACTGTGATTCCTAAGGACCATCACTGGCCACGGTGCAGCCCTTCCATTGGGAAATTCATCCCTTCAGCTGATGTGAATAACCAATCCCACACCACTTCGGACCCAACTGGGTGGTGGGAACCAATCTTCTACCGGAAGCTTCTCCTTTTTAGCGATGTTATGTAGATAATCTCTGTCTACTCCTACACGCCCGTAGACACACGTATAAAATTGAGTGACTGGACCATCACAACAGCAACACTGGCGCAAACTTTGGTTGAGTACCAAGAGCCATCACCGGCCACAACCCACCTTTTTCCTTGGGAAGTACGTACCATTAATTATGATAGGCACCTAACTCTCACCTCTTTCTATATCGTACAGAAAAGTGAGAACCAATCATCATACCTGAAGATCTTTTGTAGATAAAAACCTCAAAAGGTAGTGAACAAAAATTTGCTATTATAACAGTATAAACTGTCCAAAATTCATATATAACTATTAATACATAAGCAATAATACACAAGGTGAACATTCACATAAAAATTTATTCAGATTATATACTATACAAGCCTTAATAATTTGACCAGGCCGTGGGGATTTGTTGGGAAGGGCTCGAATCGTTATCCGTAGGGTTTGCAGGTTCGAAACCCGATACCACCGAAGAACCGTTGTGTAAGCGGATTTGTTGCACTTTCAATCCGTCCGAATCAAACTTCCTCCGACTGGTGTGGTGTAATGTGGAGAGGGAGGTACCAGCTCAGGTGTTGTCCTCGTCATCTGACCGTGGTCCAAAATTACGAGGTTCGTCCCAAGATTTTGGGATTTCTAAGCCCCAAATACAATTATCTAAATGTAAGAGAAAATTCACTCTTACCTTGTCGTTCCGGGAACTTCTAGATGAGATAGAATCGAGGTATTCCAACGTGAATCAGAACACAACATCGAAAGCATTAGTCCAGGGTTTTCATTTTCATGTTTTTTTTATTTGCTGGGAGAGGACACAGGCACAGATAATTATTTACAAATATATACATATATCATTCTAGTTGTAGGAATCATTTACATCGCATACAACCATCTTGGAATCCGTTCTTACTCCGAATCCAACCAAAGCTACATTAAACACTAAACCGAAACTGAAACTTGAACTCACAGCTGTTACTGTGTGATCATGGAATTTTCCCCTGACGTCACCAATGCGCTTGCGCGAAAGTGTTACATCATGTTATGGTGACGCCAGGAATTCCAACAGTTGCTATACAATGGGATGTTAATATGACTAAACTAAACTAATAATTGGACCGAATTTTCAATTGTGTTAATTTTTTGGATCTTGGTTGTGCCAAGTATGATTTAAAATATTGATTTCTTTACATATGATAAGATGTAGTTCCTCGAAACTGGTATTTAAAAGGGCAATTCAATACTATTAATATGGTAGAGAAGCTACAAGTCACCGGAGACTTTATATATATATATATATATATATATATATATATATATATATATTTTGCTATAGTGAAACAGAAGACATTTTTGTTAGCTTCGAATAATATTTAGAAACTTGCTTAATGTGACATATTTCAAAGATTTTAAAAGCTATAGATTTGGCTACGAAACAAAACTGACTAACTCTATATTTTTTGAGCGATCAGTGTTGTTAACATGCATTTTCTTACATCATCGTAATGACGTGTGCATCAAAATAAGCTCACAAGATAACTCCTTATAGCTCGGATTATATGTGACGTGGTTGATGGGATGAAGTTAAAACAAATGGTCGATAAATCTAGAAGAAAGATTAAAGGTAGTGAAACAAAGGCTTCTGTTGGCTATCCATTACTCTTCTGTTAGAGTTTTGGAAAGTGCAATAAGTTTGCTGTCATAAAATGTATTGAAATTTTTGTTGCCACAGTTTTCTATTTCCTGAATTTTTAACAATTTTTCCGTAGTCATAATTATATTCCCATTTATTTTTTTCTGCTTCTGCTTTTTTATTATCTTGTTCTCCCATCCTTTGATATCCACTTAGTTTCTTTTTAAGAATTTAACTCATTTTCGGATTTTAGTAATCCCATAATATCATCAGAGAAAAGTGTGGAAGCATTTTTATAGGTCTCGAATATTTTTTTGCCTTCCAGTTTTGATTTCTTTTACTGCGACGCCACCATAGTTGAAATCCCTTGTTCATCTCATGACCTGTTTAAGCATTAAATTAAACTAGATTTTGTGAGAATTAAGTCGATAAATCTTTTAAAAAAATTTCATCTATTAACTTTATGCCTTAAGACTTGTTGTGTCATCATTTAATTCCGAAATGCTCATTTTTTCTAAACATCTCTAAAATCGATTGATTCTTTGGTTGCCTTTTTAAAATTAACTTTTAAAAGTAAATTTTTAAAAAGTAATTTCTCAAACATTAAATCGAATGTAGTTTAAAAACTTATGTGTTTTTAAGTATGTTAAATCTATGTTTTCATTAATTTCCGTTGTGATTTTGTTAAAGTGAATAAATTGCAATGTACAGGGGGGGTTATAATTAAACTTCCTTTATAAACAGCATCTTACAACACGACGGATTGAATTGAATCTTGGTACGTGGACTATGCACAAAATGCACATTCGGCATTTTGAAAAAGAAAAAAAAAATAGTTTCAAAATGTCCTCCAGAGGGCCCCTTTTCTTTAATTTTTACATTAAATTTAACCCTTTGCCTCTGATTCACCATTCAAGATTGTGCATCATTTTGACGTTTTATTTATTTATTTTTCAAATTTAATTGTTAAAAAAGAATACATAATGGTTGAGAGATATAGATTAATTTTTCAAAGAAATTCGATTTAAAATAATCATGCATATTTATCTTTCATAGCAATAAATAAATCTTTGTATTAGGTGAATAATTTTGCATCTAATTATTTTTCGGAGTGTTGCTGTTGTTGTTACTTATGGCACTTGCCATGGGCAAGCCCCGTTGATATATCAGTAGATTTTAAGCCGAAGATAAGCGTCTCTTGTTTCAAGTAACGCCAACTAGGGCCAAGAGTACGACTTTAGCTACACACTCATACGAGTACGACTTCCACACCCCCTTTTTAGAGGGGGGGAACACGTTGACACATCTGACAGATAGCACACAGAAGAACAACCTTGCCTGGCCCTAGACTTCCAGAACACGGTGTAAGGAAGTCGCCACTTTGTCTCCTGTTGGAAGAGACACATGATCGAACAATGATACTCCTAGCCAGCGGTGAGGCAATTCGTCCTTTGTTGCCCATTGTATTTTTCCCTTTTTAGTGTCGTTCTTCAAACTTGAGAAAGACAAATAATGGAACACACATGTTTTTGGCTCCTTAAATCAACAAACCGTGTCGAAATACCAGATGGGACTATTTCTTCTATGGACCCCCCCAGCTGGGATAATGTTCCAATAATGAACAGCATATGCTCTTTACGACCCGTTGAAGAAATTAGTGTTTCCTTGAACCCATTGAAGAAAGAATGCAGATGCGAATAGTGGGTATTGTGAAGGTTCTGATAAGGGGTGGATGTTTCAGAAATCTTCCCATGACATGATGGTGCGCCAGTGGGAGTATTTCTGAAGAATGATTGGACAATCGGCATCTCCAGCGCGCCAATATCAGCCTGAGAGGTGGAGCTTCGCTATTGTTAAAAGAGAGGAGACAAACTGATCCGGTGGACGAGACAAGCTGATCAGAGAGACGGGACCAGCTGATCTGGTGAGAGACTGGACGAGAGTGGACACGACAGTGAGACGAGCTGTGAGCAGTGCTGAAGTTGAAGAGATACCACGCGATCTCGAGTTTGTTGGAAAGATCTACCGGAAGTAATCCGTAGATCTCTGGAGCTACAGGCAGTAGCTGAATACGCGGACAGCTTGTGAATCCCCGGCATAGTTGCCGAACGGACAATCCATTTGTAAATATTTTCCAGTATCTAACCTAGAGGACGTGTTTTTGTTTTTATTTATTGTATTATTGTATAAAGCTGTAAATAAACCCTTTGTGTATAACACGCTACAATTTATTTGATCGACCAGGATCAAGTCATTACAACGGGAAGACACGCTACCTCTGTGCCAGAAAGCCGGCTTTCGGAGTGTAAAAGGTCAGTAAAATAAACGACCTGAACGGAATACAGAAACAATAGTAACATTCATTGACTGATTGCTTTATCATCAAAAACATTAAGTAATGATAAAGGGAAAAATAACATTACACTTTTTGAGAGAAACAGTTCAATTTTCAGAAACAAGAACAGAAATTTTTAATAATGACCAGCACAAAGTAGGAAAAGTTGCTCCATGCGACCACCCTCATTCAGCTGCAAGATTTCAAATCGATGGGCAATTTGCTCAACAGCAAATTATAAATGATGAGTTCCAATTCTTCACGAACTCTATCAGGCCTTTGTTCTTAATGTTGGACTCTATCTTAGACTGAGCCACTGTATGTATATATTTTCTGTTATTTTTTTCCATTTGTTTACTTATTTTTTTCTCTTTTGTTTATTTACTTTTTTTTCTTTTGTTTATTTCTTATATTTTTCTCTGTGTTTTTTTTAAATTTGATTTTTCTGTTTTCAAAATTTAATTTCCTGTATTAAGTAATTTTTTTTATTTACTAATTATGCGCAAATGATACTGTGGATATAGAATATTATGCAGACTCTTCTTTTCGTCTCCACTTTTTTCTTGTTTTGTTTGCTCACTTTTTCTCTCACTCGCCTTTTATCTTTGGCTGTTTTAGCTTCTAATACTTAAGCGTATAAAAGTTTTTTGAATGGCTAGTCCTTTGACAGCTATTTAAATTCTATATATTTATTTTTATCTTAATTATGAGTATTTTACTGGTGTAAAGCCACATTCGGCCACACCTAATCATCATCAGAATACATGAAGCGTTATGGAGTTTCCAACTTTTTGTCGATTTTTCATTTCATTACTCCTCATTCTTGTTCTGGATAGTTAACACTTTGGTGGCTGGCAATTTTACACAGAAACTATGTCATGCCACCGGCTACTTTTTTGTAATTGAGTATGAAAGTAAAACGTTCTAAAAAAACTCCAATTAATTTTGTTGAATTGGAAAAGTTTTTCGCCGATACGTTCCGTCATGGTTGAAAATTTTGGAATTTTACTAAAATTCTAATAAAAATGTAAATGCTAGGAAAAGTAATTTTTCTGTTATAGGGCGGACAAGACTTAACACGATACTCCAAGTTTTTGCAATGTTTTATATCGCCCTCGGTGTTATAAATTGAAACAGAAACAGATATAAATTGAAACAGATAACTCGTCACCGGTCAGCAAAGTGTTAATATTTTTTCTGCATTTGGTTATTTGTTGTTTTAAACTTTTTCCGGAAAAAGCCCCTCTGGTAGACATTTTGGAACTTTTTTTTTGAAATTTTGTGAGCGCATTTTGTCAGTAGTCTATAGACTAAATTCCGTTGAAATACATTTACATGTTTGAGTATTAGAATGCTGTTAAAAAGGGAAATTTAATTATAATCATCCTGTATAATTATTTTTTAAATAATTTTTTCATAAATATGTTTCTTTTATGAATGGAAAATATAAAGGAAATTAACTATTTTAAATGAAAATAATGTTTGAATAAAATATCTTTTGCATCGTGTCTTATGCATATTATCTTAACTCTGGATTTAAGGACTAAGCTAAATATTTATCAGTTTCAAATAAAATTATAGTTTTCCGTTATTATTTATTTTATGTAAGATTTACGATTTCAATACATTGATAATATATTAACTTCTTTTTGAGGATATCGGTTTTATTTCATTATCATTATTTGAAATAATAAAAGTTTACTATCAGTAAACCTACATATATTCGTTTGAAATATCCACTTATAAAAGCGCTTACCGAAAAGTTCACCAGATTGTATTCAATTAACTAAAGTACTTATTTTACACCAAAGATTAATGGATCTCACTTAAGAAATTCAAGAGCTTATATTAAATATAAACTATTTAGGAGAGGCACTTACTCTCAAAGAAAATGTATTTCATCCATAAATTTCGAACAGCTTAATTGAATGAAAGTCACTAGAATTGCTTTTGATCTTGAAAGCTGCAAGATTGCTATGTACCTACATTTTGAATTTAACTACTAATAGTTAGGAAATTTCCTATTATTTCTTGAGCGTTTTAATAATTTTGTTTAATTAGATTTTTGAAGTCTATTAATATTCACATTTTTTTTTATTATTTAGCATATAGAAGGGGAAATATCTTTATTTATTATACAGAAACTCTTTTCCATATCCCGATTACATTGAGAAATAAATGCAGACAATTTATTAAAAATAATTTTTAAAAAAAGGTACAACTTGTTTTATAGCAGTATTTTAAAAGAACACATTTTTCTTTATTTGAATTATTTATAAATATAAATTTGTTATTGTTTTTACCCCTTTAGAATTACACATTCAAACGTGTTTTTTTTAACTTTTTCAAAGTAAAATTTGTTTTTGTACCAGTAAAAATTAATATCTTATCCCGTACTTGGACTTTTCAATCTAATTTTGAATTCAATAAATAATAATAATACTTTTTTCATTTCGAATTTCTTGAATTTTAAATCATTTCTCATTATGGAATTAATCAACTTTTAGTCAAATCTAAAGAAGATTAAAATATAATAACTCTTCACAAAATATATAAAACTGAAAAAAAAAGGTGATTGGTTAATTATTTTTGCAAATCATCGACTCACAAAATTGACAGCCAAAAATTATTTTAAATCTGCTATAGAACATTTAGTGAGAAATTTTTAACTAGCAAACAATGCATATACATACGTATTATTATGCGTTTTATTTTTCTTTAGTGTCAATGTTAATGATAATTTTGATAAATATTCTAATATGGTTTTAATTAAAATTCAATTTTTATTTATAAAAAGAAATTTACATTTTGAGCAGCTTCTAAATTTTCTTCAAACTACAAATGTCTAAAATTAAAATTTATTTTTAATTTCTAAATTTATTTATCACCTTTCTTTGAACAGACAGTTAATTTTCCGGTAGTAATTTTTAGTAAATGGGAAATAATTTGTTAAATATACGCATTTAATAAATAAATATAAATATTTTAATTAATATTATATCTTATATTAATTGGATTATGTATTTTATTAATTAAATTATTTATTATAAATTACACTAGTCCTTTGAACTCGGGAAAGTAATTCGATTCTTAAGTATTCACCTACTGTAAAAATTTATTTATTGCTCTGAAAAATAACTGTGCATAATTGTTTTAAGTTGAATTTCTTTGAAAAATTAACCAACATATTTTTACAACTCTATAAGCGTCTTCAACAATCAAATCTGAAAAATAAATAAGCAAAAGGTCAAAACGATGTATCTTCATAATTGGTGAGTGAAAGGCACAATCCGAGTGGGGGTCGTGGTGGTAAGGTGTCGGCATCGGAACAAAAGAGTTTCGGAGGGATAGGAGTTTGTTAGAGCGAATAAAAAAAAAATCAAAATTTCATCCTCAAGGACAATTTTTCAAATGAACTAAACATTTAGCATATTTTTGACAAATTTAATTACAACAAAATAGGTTCAAAATGACGACCATTATTTTCCCCTACCATCTGGTATCTTAAGATAGCATGTTCCACAGTTGACCACAGTAAGCACGCCATTGGCTTTCGATCACAAAATGCATGCAAGATGAAGCTCCTCCTCACATTATCCGTTGTGTAAAGGACGTTCTCCATAATAAATTTACAGAAGAACGTGTCATCGGTCATCACTTTCGTGATCTATGTCCTACCTGGTCTTCAAACCTAAACTCATTGGACTTTTGGCTTTGGAGACATTTAAAGCATCTGGTAATTCGTGATAATCCAAAACCTTTACCTGTTTTAAAAAGCAGCATCTCACAGCATGTCCTTACTATTTCCCAGAACACACTATGGCTAACTGTGGGACAGGTTATCTTACGATTCCAGATGGAAGCGGAAAATGATGGTGATCATGTAGAACCCATGCCTTCATGGCCGTCATGTAGTTTTATTGTAATTAAATTTGTGAAAAATATGCTAAATGTGTAATTTATTTAAAAAAACTGTCATTGTGGCGAAATTTTTAACTATTTTTTATTTGCTCAAATTGATCCCCACCCCTTCATTATGCCTTACAAAATTTCATAACTTTCTGAATAATAGTTTCGCCTGTAGACAACTTAAAAGTTGGGTCGTTTAATTATAGACATCATTTATATTTAATTAAATCTTATATACTATAAATATTAAATGTTTTATTAAATTATTTGCCATTGCCATCTTATTTTGTTGATTTTTTGCCATATATATACTGAGTAGAAATTTGTTATTTTGCAATACCTATTAGGAGAGGTTAAAAGGCACTAAATTAAGATCTAGTATTGGCTGATTCAATTGTGCAAACATTTATTTGAATTCGCTTCGCACAGTGGATCTAGCCAAGGCAGCTAGTTTGTCTCTCTCATTCTTATTCCGACCTCCCCCACCAGACGATACACGTTTCACTTCCCCGGTCTCAAATTCACGGAATGCGAACCAGGAATTTAATTTCCAAGGTATACATATTCCATCCCACCCTGGCGATGTTTCCCTTTCTCTCTCTCTAACCACTTTTATCTGAGCAATTTGTCTCGAATCGCACGCGTCTGTAATGGGGGGAGCATTACTTCTTCAGAATGCATTATTCTGTCAGGGGAGGCTTTAAAACGCTGCGAAACAAACGACTCGCCAGATCATTGTGGTCGCCCCAAGAATTCAATCTGCTTCGTGGGGGAATTTAAACCATCGCCAAACAAACCTCGGAAGGATTGATGACGTTTGAGGACTCGGAGATTAAAGATCTTCCTTTTGGCAAGTGGAAACCAGATTAAAGTGCTTCCCTGTTCGTCACTCCGGTTTGTAAACCCCTGGGTTTGATTTAAACAGCCCGGTCATTTGGAAGTTCATTAAGTGTAATTTATGGCACCTGAGTAAGAGGGACAAATGAGCAGATTTTCGCCAAGAGCCTCCTCTTTTACGGATGGTGGGACGTTTGGCTTACTTCCGGACTCACAAAGATGGTGGTGGAACTTTTTATTTGGCGAACTTGGCAGATGGGAATGCTTTTCATCGCTCTGTTAATTTTGGAAATTGAAAAGAATTAATTAGTTCTGGGAAACTAGTCCTAGTTGTTTTCTCTGTCTTATACGATATGTTTCAAATTCATTATTTTTGTAGAAACAATGAGTCTTATTATAATGACTGATAATGAAAGAAATATTTGTACTGAAGGTAACGATTTTTTCCCCAGATATATGGTTCTTTTTAAGAACTCTTCACATATGCTGGGTAAAAAGTGAATCAATCATGTTTAAAGACATTCGTAGTTGTTGGCACCTGAGCCTCTGTTGGGGCCGACATAGCGTGGTTGGTAAGACGTTGGATTCGCATCCCTTGGGTTGCGATTTCGAATCCTCTACCCGAAGACTCTCCGTGTGTGTGGTGGCTGGCACATGTTAAATCTCTCGTGGTTACAAAGTCCTCCATATCGAGAGTAATATCGTCTGTTTAGAGGTGATCATTCATTGTTCCAGATCTAAATTACGATCTCTGAATGAAAAAATGCATGAATGAAGTCTGCCCAGTAAAAAGAGTTGTGACGCGTCTGTAGCCGAATCGGAGCAACTGAAAAACAAGAGACGCTCAATAGGCTTAAATCGCTGACAGGCCTGTCAGCGGGCTTGAAAAGTGCCATATTTAACAACAACATAATACTATTGAAAGGCATGGAATTCTCCCCCTTTATTAATAGCAATTTTGCCTAAGTATATGAAATTGGAAACAATGCAATGACAACAATTCAATTACACTGAATGTAATGAATAGAGTCTCTCAAGATCGAAATTAGTTATTGCATTTTTCACTATGCTTAGTTGAAAAGTGCATTAAAGTGTTGATTTTAAGACTTTTCTTAATTTTGATAACTGTTTGCACACATTCACTGTGTGGCAGCCTTGTTGAAAGAAGGGCCAACATCCTATCTGCTGAAAAACCTAAAAAAAGCAATCTATACGTTAAAAATAATTGAGTAAAACCAAAGAATTCTTACCTCTGCCATAACCACTAGTCCAATCTCGCTGTTTTATTTCATATGGAATCTCATCAACTTTTAAATATATCATCGATAATCACGTCTTCTAATTTTTGGACTAAGTTTAAAAAACATTGTTTCCCTGCACATGTTCAATATGAAATAAAACGATGGAAGAATCTCCATCATCAATTATTTTACTGATTTTATAAATTATCTGCTTATTTGAAAATTTGATATTTAAATAAAACCTCAACAACAGCTCTTCATTTTCGAAAAATATCGCAAATAAAATCTTAATACAGCTTCTAATCTCAATAAATGGATAAATTTTTCCAATTTTGTATGTATGAATAATTGATTAGAAGGCTTTCTGTTACAACTGCAATTTTTAATGTAATTCTGTTATTTGGATTTAGTTATTTAAAGATTTCTAAATTAATGATGTTAGTGTTTCGAGTGAAAAGCTGGTCGTTTCAATCGAAAAACTAAAATTATATAAGGTAATTCTTATTTAAGAGCTAAAAATTATAAAAATAAATTATTAAATTACAGAATGAAATTATGAATCTTAACAAATTGTGTACACCCTTGTTAAACATTTAACTGTTTTTTTTTACTATCTAATAAGACGGCGTCTTTTATTTTGGAAATGTTTTCTTAACTTTATTCTAATAAAAATCCATAGAATACTTGAATTATCTATGAATTCGAAGTAACTTTAATATTGAATTATAATCGTTATGAATGTTTTACTTTTTACTTACAACTATCAAAATTTGTTATATCTTTGCATGTGAGTTACTTGGGTCAACCAGTCAATATCCCATAATGTTCTGGTTGACATCTATAAATTGCGTATATCGTGATAAAATTGAGTAAACAAATAAAATTAAAGAAAATAAAACTGTAAAATAGTAAATTGTTTTCTATTATCTTAAATCCAAATAAGATTTTTGAGACAAAATTAAGTTTTTGTCTTAATGAAGAAACATGTCGGAAGATAAACTCTTTTCTATTTTTGTGGAATAACCTAGATTTTCCAATTCTTCTGCACGCGCAATTTTATGGAACAAAGTTAATTAACGACGTAACAAAAAGATTTAATATTTGATTTGGTATTTTCAAGAGAAGCATTACTTTGAACTCTAAAAATAAAGTTATTCAAAGTTTGTTTGCATTCCAATCGTAATTCTTCCGGATCTCTCCTCACCCGGTCGTTCCGAACGGATTTAATTCCTTCGAAACACTAACGGTCATGATACACGCATCTCACTGCCGAGACAACCACCTTGCTCAAAAATCCTCCGCTCTTTTCTCTTTCCAAAACACGAGATTCCCGATCGCGGCGGATTTCCAAAAAAATAAAAGCGCGCCTTTATAATGAAACCAGTTATCTCCCGCCTTTCCATTTCCTGCAGATGGAAAATCTGTTGGCACGGGCACGCTTTCATGTTCTAATGCGAAACGATGCTGTTCCTCCAAGCGCAGAATGAGAAATAACCGAATTTGTTCGAGTGTGCCATCTGCGGAAGACAACCGAACATTTTTAGAGGTAGGTGGAGGGGCTTAAGTTTGTTCGAAACCGGCCCCTTTCTCTTCCCGGA
This sequence comes from Argiope argentata, assembly GCA_026289955.1. NCBI lineage: Eukaryota > Metazoa > Arthropoda > Arachnida > Araneae > Araneidae > Argiope > Argiope argentata. Next base: position 12,728,744 of record JAOUZG010032859.1, on the reverse strand, counting down.
TTAAAGAAAGCAGGGGAGCATGAAATTGTAATTTATAATTTTCGCTCGCGGCTCCCGAAGATTCGGTTTGCATCTACAGCTGATCGTCCGAAAAAATTGCCCATAACTTTCATACACGCCCCGCGATTCCCCTTGCGGATTCGGTTCGGATTCGCAGAGAAAGATCAGAATACCGTGAGATTGAAGATCTTGCGCAAAAGAAACCAATATTTGATTAACACTCTATAAGTACGTAACAAAGAGTTTGAAATAAGTAATTAGATCTGAAAATATTTAGAGCAGGGTTAGTAAATGATTCAACCACAATGTACTTTTCATTTATTTAGTTGGTTTCGTAAATAATCGTCATTTGCTTTATATACAACGAGAGAGAGAGTGGTCTTTTTGAATCTTTATCGTTTGCCGTCTAATAAAGATACTACCTAATCCTATCCGCGTAAAAACATTGGGACAAGGCCCCGAAGATCACTATTTAAATTTTAATTTTCATAGTTCCACACTGGAGGATTTTCTTCTTTGTAGTATGTTATAATATATCTATGCATAGTATAAAATGAAGTCCCTTGAAAGCGTCTGCATGTTGGAACTACAAAAAGTTGAGAAATAGTTGACGGATATTGGAGATATTAATACCATTTTGTAGAGCAATTATTGGAGAAGGTTTTATTCATAAAAATCTCATCAAAATAAAAAAGGCAAGTTTTATAATTGAGATTTTAATTAATCCACGCATGCATGGAAGCCTCAAACTGAGCATGTGCAAATAGCAAGAGCTGTGGTATGCATATGCGATATATTTCTTCATTTACGTCTGATTTTAAACATTGATTCAGATCTCATTGCACCGAAAAGAAGGAAATCCAAACTCGGAATGATCGTTTGTGTTTTGTCTACGTACACATCATATTTTTCTTTTTGTAACAGTCTAAATATTTCTGAATGTGTGCTATAAAAAATTGTTTTGTTGCTATTTTTGTTGCTTTCTAAACATATGTTGTTTTTGATGTTGCGTAACATGCCTATGTCATATAAGGTGGAAGCTAGATTTCAGTTTAAAGCTAATTTTTTTTCTTGGTTGCTATACCATGGACAACGCTGTGCGGGTACTTATATGCTTAATATACAATGAGCGAGCATGGTTTCAATGAATCTTTGTCGCTTGCATTCTTTGTCGCAAACACTCCCAGCCGCCTAAAAATTGTGGATCTTGGACCAAAGCCCCGAAAATCCCTATTCACATTTTTATTTCATAGCTACACAGCAGGATTTTGTTCTTTGTAGTGTATTAAAGTTAAAGCGAAGATAAAAATATGGCCTTTGGATGTTTTTCATCGTCTAATTGAAACTAAAATTTGACGCATAACTACAATTTTTTCTTCAAATTTTTGGACTAAACCTGTCGAAAGTTCTAAGACATATATTTGGTTGATCTAATACAAATCAAACAAAAACTGAAAAACTACAAATGATGTAATACATTAATATGATAATTTTTTTCTATCTAGCTTGATTACAGTCATATGGACGTATAAACAAATTTCCCATGAGAGATTGCGTCTAAAATTTATTACGGATCTTCTATTTCGATTGAAAAACATATATAATTTATTTAATAAAGGTTCTGTTTTTTAAATTATTATATTTACAGAAAAATATAGCGTGACATTCATTTATTTTTTAATCGGTGAATTCTAATAAATCGAGTGCATCATAATCTCGAATCGGATTTTTTTTTTTTTTTGCGATTTCACTATTTTTTTTTTAAATGCATTCACGAACTATTTTAAAATGTGAATAGAACTTGTAATGCCACATTTTTATCTTTTCAGTTAAATAGAACTTTCTGTTGAAATATTTATGGAGCAATATCTCAATGAGTGTTATAAAAAAATTCTTTTTTATTTTTTTTAGTATGATGGATATAGCCATCATTTATATTTATGTTTCAGTTTATAAACGTCATTTGCATATATAAGAATAACCGTACAACCTGTGAATGTGTTAATAATGGATGCCATATCTTTAGTCACAGTTATATCTTTAGAACAGATCTGAGATATTCATAAGAATATATACGTAAAGAAATTTTGTACCTTAGCTGTTACCATTTTGTGCATTTTAATTGCATTTGATATTCCGCATTTAGCATTATCTAAAATATTCAGTGATTCTAAATATAACATTTCAGTGTTTCTATGTATAGATGATACGAACGTGACAAAGAAAGTAATTCGTGATTCGTATTCTTTAGCTCAGCTCGTTTTGAAATAAAATTAGAACGCGGTTAGAAAATAAAATTTATTTGTAACGAACGGTGTAATAAAATATATATTATCTGAAATAATGGAATTAGAAAAGGGAAATAAAAATAGAAATGAGAGATTTCAATTCTTAATATCAATAATGGACAATTATTATTTTAATTTCCATACAACTATATATTATTGATCCAAAATCATAGCATTCTTTCTACTTTTTATGAAGAATAGAAATTTTTGTAACGGGAGATACAAATAACGAGATGCTATAAATGTACAGTATTTAATTAGTTTCAATAAATACCGTGTTATTTTTTCTTAGCTGGTTTATTTAACACGTTACCTTTTTTTAGTTAGTTTGGATAAATGTCGTATTAATTTTTAAGTTATTTAATTTAATATTTTATTACCGTTTTGCAAAATACCATGTTACCTTTCTTATTGTATTTAAATACCATGATACCTTTTTCAGGTGGTTTAGATAAACCTCATGTTATTTTTTAGTTAGTTTAATTAAATATCTTATTAATTTTTTAACAAAACCTTGCCACATTTCTTAATGTAGCTAAAGGTAAGATCAGTAAAGTTAACTACAATACGTAACCAATGCAAGAATATATATCTATGTATATATTTGAAGCAGAAAAATCACATCAATTTAGTTCTTTTGAATCATTTGTTGCAGTTAAAAGAATTCGTATTCGACAAAAAAAAAAGCAACCTTAAATATCAAGTAATAAATAATAATAACAATAAATCGTATTTTTCTAAATTTTAATAAAACCTATTTAGCATGTTAAGTTTCCTCATTTTTTTAAAGTAATTTATCTAGACATGTTTCATGATGTACCCATGAAATTTGTTAAACTTTCTTTCCGTTTCATATTGAATTAACAAATTTTATTATTTAAGGTTTCTTCTTCAGAATACACTATTTTTACATTTTAAAAAATATAATTAGTTAACGGAGTAATTTTATTAAATTTTGGATCTATACAGTGGCGCCATCTTTTAGTGAATTAGAGAACTTCTTTCAGGATATTTGGGACTATGCATAATAAATCAAAAACCAAGAAACAGAAAATAATGAAATGTGTTTTTCCTTTAAATATATCAATAAAATTGAATTTTTCAACCTTTTTTTTAATTTCTGTGCAAATGTAACATTTAATGGCACTAAAGATTTTTTTTTCTGTTTCCCATTTTTAAAATTTATAATATTATTTTGCTTTTTCTGGTTTATAAAGTTGATACATCTCAAAGAAATTAGTTTATTTTATTATCTACTTCTTTTCTACACATGGTGTGTAAACATCTCTGAAATATTCTCATTTCTTTCCTCTTTTGCGTTTGTAAAAAATTCAACATTGAAATTTGGGAAGACTCCTAAAATAACATTTTATTTTAAAACTGAACAGTACCATGTTACACCTGTCATCTCCCGGAGTCATCTGAGCGAAAATTATAATTTATCCTCTTCGAGCTGCGAACTCCTTAGCATTTATTCCCTCAATGATCAATGAAACTTCAATTTTACTTCCCTAAGTACCCGGAATTTGATGGGCGCAAATATTACCGTTTTCTTCTTCTTCTTCTTTTTTCTTTATCAAACTGTTTTATACGTTCCCTCATGCTTTGGCAGCTCTTCAAGCGAGATATTTTATTCCGAGGCTACAATTTAAGCTCTCCGGAAATAAATTATTCCCGTGAACTTTTCGGAAAGAATTCGAAGCTGTCCCAAATTGATAAGTCGATCATAGAACGGGGTCTAAAAATAAACTTCGTTCTCTTTCAGAACATCAGGTGTGGAGACATCTCGATATATGTGCACTCCCC
>JAOUZG010032859.1:12663820-12699153 GCA_026289955.1 Argiope argentata | reverse complement strand
TCTATTAATCAAGCTCTATCTTAAATTTCACTAACAAACTATTAATATCTCCTAAAGTTCATGCAAAGAGGAATAGCAGAACAATTAAAAGTAAAGATTATAAAGTAGACACTTAGATCTTTTTATCATGTAAGAACATGATGTTGTTTTTGTTGTCACAACAATCTGCTGGCGAAAAATAAAAATATCTGTTGGCAAAAAACAAAAATTTTATTATCTACAAGAACATCTCAAAATTTCAGCTATTAATTACGCGTTGCCGATACATTTACAAACGTTCTGATTTTAAAAAAATAAGTTAAAAACTACCTCAAATAAAACCTAGAAAAATGTCATTTTGAGCACGTCATTATATATAATTAAATAAACATGAAAAGTGATATTTTTTTAACAATAAATGTGAGACAAAGTTATTTGGATTCTTTGCTATACTAAAGTGACTCATTCATTTGAAACAATTAAAATAAATAAAAATATAATTTAACTCGCACGAGCACGTGGTACTTGGCCGTTCAGGAAATGATGTTCTGACATGATACATTGAAATATGCATAGCAGATTTCATTTTAATTTATTTTTATATTTAGTGTCGTTTTACTGATTATATATGTGCACTTTTATATATATCTTTTTTTACTCAGTATATTTGTCAATTTTTATATTTAATATTTTTTCACTGAACTCAGTCTATGCACTTCTACATTTAATATTTTTTTTCGTAATAAATACATTATTCCCGATGTACTAAACAATGAAAAGGAAGGAACCTTAGAACAGCTTATTATATACATATGTTACCAAAAAAATGTTACTTTACTTTCTTAACAATTTGATAAAATGTTGAAATGCAGTTTTACAGCAGTGTAAATTATTTACACTGCCGATTTGGGAGCTTAGGATTATGGAATATTAAAAAAAAACATTTGGGGATTATTGAAGTGAATAAAATTAGACCGTATTTAATAAATACTTTAAAAATAAATTTCGTTAGCATTTCTTTGGGAAGTCTTGCATATAAATGTAGAATGAAATAGAACATAAAGATCTGTAGAAATCTACAGCAGCTACTATTATTCACTTGTACTTGTTTAAGATTAAATTATTATTTACTTATTTTATCAGCACATTGGATTCATTCGAAAACTATTTTTCTTGCTGTTTCAGAATCTTCTTGTTCCAGGTTTTCCATGTCTTATTGTCTCCCGAGTCTTAATTCCTTTTTCTTTAAACAAGCAAGAAAAACACCCTTTAAAACATTTACGTCTCCATAAAACTTTCTAAAGATAATTCAATCAACGCAATTTTCTGAACGAAATCATAATATTCTCTTCCATTCTTTGATACGGACGGAATTTCTTCTATCTAAAAATTAAAAGCTTGTAAAGCACAGACAATGCCTGACCCTACACTATAATTCTTGGAGCCATATAAGCACATTAGTTGTGCTTCGGTAGAGGGGGGTTCCTCCTTTGTCAGAAGCAACGAATGCCGATGTAAAACCATTTGTTGGCTAACTTATTGGATTACAGCCTGCGTACATTAAATTAACCCTAAGACAAGCCGAGGCTGGGACCATTCTCCCTCGAAGAGTTCGTGGTTCGTTCCACTCGCAACAATGCGAGCGAATTATTTATTTAGAACTCAACTCCTGAGGCCCCCAAAGTTGTTCGAATTCCACGTTTCTATGGAATTTACGATCTAAATGGACTTTCTCAGTAAGGGTTGCTTCTGGGTAAGACCCTTTTATGGTTTTCTGAACTACTGGAAGCTGATGGGATGGACTTTTGAATCTAATTTACTTGAAATTAAAAATTAAATTACCCGAAAGAGAATGCACTCTCTCTTCTTTTTGCTTCATTGGGTGAATCAAACAAATGCGTGTTTAGTCGTAGTTTTATAACGCATTAAACTTATTTGCGGGCATTAAAGTTTGTGCGTGAAATGTTTGAAAATGTTCAATTTCGTTCCGAGCCAGAGAATGTTTTACTTTTAATTACACGAGCAATTACGTTCTGTAAAATGGTTCATTCTAATGAAGATAAGAGGATCTTATTTCTGGTAATAGACAAAAACTATTACTGTATTTATCAGGAGAATTTTACTTTAAGTTTGTTTGCGCCTTTATACACTTTACAGTGTTTTTTGTTTAGCTTCACAGTACAATGGTAAGAATCGAGAACTATCAAATTCGTCTCATGTTTTATGATTATTTATTAAACAGGATAAACAGATATTACAGGATAAACAGATAACAGGATGCAATAAAATAAAAATTGAAAGTTGATGTCATAAGTACTTTACATTAATTTTTGCACATTTATTTATTGTGTTAAATATTTCCAGCATATAAAATTAATTTAATATTTCATTTTTTAAATTTTTGAGGTAATATTACATTGATTTGAGGCGATTTTTACCCATATTTTGAAAATATATAATCCAAATAGTTGCCACAGTTTGGACAAGTGCTAAAAACTATGCACAAATATTGTTACTTTACCTATCAAAAACAGCTGACCTCATTTGAGTCTGAAATTTAATTAAAAAAAACCCCAATAAATTTGTTTAATATAATAACTGATAATTTCTTCTATTTGCGGAATACACCATTTAACCCCTTAACCAGCTTAAGACGAAAACTTCTATTTTGGGAATATTTTCTTATTTTGATTCAAATGGAAATCCATGTAATACTTGGCTTATCTACGTATTCGAAGTCTTTTTACTATTGAATTATAATTGTAATGAATGATTTATTTTTTGTGTACTACTATCAAAATTCGATAAATCGATGTACTTACGGCGTACGAGCAAACTGGTTAAGGGGTTAAAAGCATTTTTTGTGGTAATTTGGGGAATTATTCGCAGCAAGAACCAAAGTTACTCCAGTTAATTTTGCATATTCTTAATTAGAACCTCGTTCCATTGCCCATACGGAGCAAACTTTGACGCATATATTCGATTTCAGTGTCAAAACAATTTATCTAGTAATTTTAAATCAATTAGTATCTTATATTTTTAAGCTGTCGTGTTCATCTGCTCACGTTCATGCAGTATGCATGGAAGTTAAATAAAAAAAACAATTTGCCCTTCACTAATTTAATCATACTTTCAGTACTGATCAACAATTCTGGTTTATATAAATAACTAACTACTATTCATTCATACAAATTGTTGAGTTTTTGAGTTGTTACGATGACATCAGTAATGTAGCGTTGAAGATGGAAAGCAAAGAAGAGTTATAGATGATTCGGGCGCAAAATTCGGACACGACTCTTTAAAGCTAAGCAAAGAAAGGGAAAGTATGGAGAAAGGTGAATAAGTAATAATAATTTCCTTTTTCTAAACCCGTAATAATTTGGAGGGATAAAAAAATCATAGGCCCTAATTTCAAACCTTATATCAATTATTCATCGATCAAAGACTAATAGTCAGTTGCGAATTTCGCCCGACATTTGATATCAATCTTCAATTCTAGTTGCAACAGGTCGAATTTCATCTTGAAAGATGATAAAATTTAGATTTATCTATTCGGACTGACAGATATTCAGACTTACCTTAATTAGGTAAAATTCTAGAGTTTCATAATAATTAAAAAGTTTTGGTTTTAAATCTCATATCAGATTTCATTAGTCTAGCTTGCTGCATTTTTGAGTAAACATATTTACAGACAAATATGATATATCGAGCCCATACACAGCTAGATCAAGTCCATAAATGATTTTAAAAACTTTATTATTGTTCGGAATGTTGTTCAAAACTTAAAATTTTATTGAAAATCTCAAGAAATGATTAGTTTGACCATCATTGCAGTTTTATCTTTTGGACTTTGAATACGATAAAAAAGAGTAATAATTAATAAATATAATTGCATCTAAATATATGGTCATTTAATTAATAGAAGCATCTTATAAATTTATTTATCCCATCATTTCCAGATCCACAATATCAGATATAGTAACTTTGAAGCTTTAGGAATAGGAAAATGGTTAGTGAGAAAATTTGCTGCTTATTCAAAATATAAAAGAAGAGTTGAATGTGTTTCATTTAATTTTTCAATGTGAATAAATATTTAGGATCAGAATAAGCAGGTTGCTAAGGCGTTGGATTCACATCCCATGCGCTGCGAGTTAGAACACACTATCCGAAGACTCACCGTGTGTGTGGTGGCTGGCGCGCGTATAAATCTGTCGTGTTCACAAATTCCCTCCTTGTCGAGAGTAATATACCGTTGGAGGAACAAGGTCAGAGGTGATCGTTCTTTGTTCCAGATCTGTAGATGAATAAATGAAATGCATGAATAAAGTCCGTTCCGTAAAAAGGTTTTTGTGACTTGTGTGATCTAGAAGTTAGACTTCTGCCCTCGGATGCTCAGGGGTCCATACCTGCAGAAGCCACTGCACCCCTCTTTCCGTTTTAAAGCAAAACAATAGAACAATAACAACAAATACATATTTAGGAAGAGAAAAAATAGAAAAAAAATGATTGCACAAAGAGTTGCCAAAAATAATGTCGAAGCAAAAGATAAATGGATTTATGTGTTTAGTCCTAGTTTTCAAACAAATTAAAATTTCTGTAAAATGGAACTACGGACAGCAATTCAAAAACTTTGCTTTTTAATCAAAAATAATCAAATCAAAAATAATCTTTTTAATCAAAATAAAACATTTTAATCAAAAATATTTTAAGAAAAAATTTCTAATTACTTATGAAGTAACTACATTTTAATTTAAAATGACTTAGAACTTTTTAATTCCTATTTCAACTAATTTTTTCTATTTCATATACGCATATAAAGAATAAACTTGGTGAATATTTTTCTGAGCGCCTCAGAAAACTGCTCCGAAATGAGATTCGAACGAAGAAAAGTTTTGAATCGAGTTACAAACGCAGACGAAGGGTTAAGAGAAAACTAGCAATTACACATATTTTGCAATTTTAGTTTAATAACCGAGGAAGAGAAAGGTGGGCGATGGCCGGATGCTGGCAGTTCACAGGGAATTTTGCATCGCCAAATGGTCTGCCAAATTTGAAAACATTATCTTCTATTAGAATGAAAATAGCAGGAAGGAGACATCGTTTCGGTAGCTGAAATTTTATTACTTTTTTCTGCTTTTATCATAATATAAAATTCTGAATTAGTGAGTCTTTCGAAAGATAATACTAGAAGAAATGTAGGAAGAAAATTTTATAGCTATAGTTCGATTGTGTTTTTCAGGCATTAAAGCTTATTTTGTAAATTTTAGTACGTAAATTTTTCTCGGCATTAATACGAAAGGAGGGAGAAAGCTAGGATTAAGATATGAAACAAAATTCTTGAGGATTTATTTTATTTTAAGTGATTCATTTTTTTTACATAGAATATAATGAAAATTTGTTGGAGGGATATATTTTGCAATTTTTTTTTCTTTATTCAATCATGGTTGTTTAAATTTTAATATTATGAGACAATTGATATACAGCTGGGAAGAATGTTTTATGGTGTTTAGTGAGAACTCAATTCATGTATCCTTCTAATCCTTGTATTTCTCTAATATAGTTCTTTATTATCTCCTTCATAACAGAAGTTTATCTTGAATATTCGAATAAACAGCATCATTAAAAGCAATAATCATAGTTTAGCATATTGTAATGAAAATCACTGGGTAGTTTATAGTGGGTGTATGGTGTGGAATCATAATCAGCAAGCCTCAGTAGAAAACAACATCGATGTTTATTTACACAAAGAACACAAGCACAAAGACGACAAATATATATAACCGAGACAAACACAGGACAGCACACAGTAGCTCACAAGTAGTAATAGAGCACCCCATACACAGTGACCAGACAGAATCCAGCAAAAAGAGAGAGTTTTAGAACATCACTCTACGGTCTCTCCGAACGGCTGAACTTATCATTGGCCCCTCTCTTTAGCTGCTGACTCACTACCACACAACTGGTTACTCCACTCAATAAACGTCGCTGCTTCCACAGTAAACAATAGGACTCGACACACAACACAGTTTAGCCCACGCTTGAACTTCACACAACGCTGACACTCATCCATTGCTTTGCTATCCTCTCGAAGACTCGTCTCCTACTGCAATATTGCTTCTGGTTCAATTCAATTCTCCTTGAAACTTGAGACTGCCAGCCTTTTATAACTCCCTAGAGGCAGGCCAAGAATCTTCTCGGCCAATCAGGAAGCACCTCGGTTTCTGTTGGACGGATCGCGAAAATTCTATAAGTTTTCGGCAATATTCATTTTTTTTGCCAAATTTGTCTCCAAATGGTCGCCACACTCATTACCAACTCAGCATTCTAGCATTACTCGTGCTGGGAAGCAAAAATTGTCGGTTTGTCACAATATCAACTCTCTGGTATGGGTAGACGGATGCTAGCTCATTTTTAGGAAATGGGTTCGACTAAAGTAAAGGTAGTGAAAGTTAGTTTTTTCCCTAAGCAATTAAGGCTTGTTTCTCTTTAATTTTGTGCTAATGTCAGCTTTCCGATACACACTTTCTGCTACCATCAATATCAATTGATATATATAGAGAGTGAAAGTATATTTTTTGCGCATGTAACCCAAACTCCCCAAATGAGAACCATGACAGCTAATGGGTTAACATTAATATAATTTTTTTCCTTACTTTCTTAATAAACATACTTTTCTATTTCTTTTGTAGTTTACATCGACTTAGTTCTTTTTCATTTGAGCAGCGTAAGTATTAGAATTCCACATTTCTGCTGCGGAATAAAGCTACTACTCCCTTTGTTGTCTATTTAAAAATTCCAGCAGGGATGGTTTCTTTGTAGCAAACATTTTTCTTGCTAGATGACTTATAAAAAAAGTCGTTTGTATCGTATTCCAGAATAAATAAAAAAGGACATTTGATCGTATTTCCTCCCCCCCTCCCCCGTTTCCGACCACCGCAAGAGCGAAAACGGAATTTTAACCTTCCGCATTTGGCCAATCCTAAAGAGAGTTCGATTTCCGCCAATATCGAATTCAACAGTATTCGAACAGATGTTTGTTCGCCTGAAATGTTGGAAATAAAATTTTTCACTTTTTATTATCGCTGAAAAAAAAGGAGAGAGAGAGACAGTGGGAAAGGCTTCAGTTGTAATGTTATACTCCAACTAAAAGTTTTAGATCCTGGATACTTGTTTCCGGGATTCGGAGAAAGAGGGGGGGGGGAATAAAATAACTTAAAAAAATTATCCCGATTCCCGTCACGTTTTTTTACAATTTTTTCACCGCATTTTTATAATGTCATTTTGTTTATTTACTTTTTTTTCTCGCTAGCTTTGGAAATATGAGATGCGTTGAAAAACTCCGAGGAAAGAAATATGAAAGAAAGGAAGAGGGGAAAAATGGGGGAAAATCAATTTACAAACCGATCCGAAAGAAGAGAAGAAATCAGAAAAATGGGGAAAATGTTTCTTCTTCTTCATCTTTTTATTTTTTTTTCCATTTAAAAAGTCGGTAAGACTGCATTTTGTCCATCAAAATATGTTCCATCAATGGTTTTTTTTCTGACTTTTTTTTACCGGAGGGAAAAGTTACAAATCAAGGTGTTTTCTTTATTTCTTGTTTATTTTGATTGTAAGCAACTACGATCAAGAGAATTGCTGAATTGGCAATGACTGGATTTTTGACGCTAAAATGAGTGTGACAACTTATTAAAGAGTCTTAATGCTGCCTGAGATTTCTGGAAATAGCAATTTTAAATAGGATTCATAAAAAAATGATACATACTTCATAAATATGGATTACCATTTAATTAAATTTTGCTCTTTCATTATTGCATTTTGGAATGAAGTTGAAATCGACGCTAGAAGCAATTTTACATGCAGAATAAATAAAATGAATGATTTTTATTTTGTGTACTGAGATTTGAAAAGTATAACGGGAAAATATTTGCATGGTAGTTTTCAGTTTAGCATATTGGAAGGAAACATTTTATTGAAATATTGAGTGTTAAAAGAGTTCATTTCCATTTTCTGGAAATTTTTTAAAAAAATGAACTAATATTCTTATTTATGTAACAAAATGTATCATTTATTAACTTATTGATAATGTTTATTTATTAGCTAACTTTTTATTGAAAATTTTGTTTTAATTTTTTATTAGTTAGGTGAAGGGAATGAATAGTGGTAGAGACTAATTTGTGTTTGGAAATTCTTTATTATTTCGAGTTAGAAATTATATTTTTAGTATCTGGTATTTTTAATGTAGTAAAAATATGTACCTTTGAAACGGTAATTAGTTATATTTTCATATAATCCAGTAACATTATTTCAATAGATTTTGAATATATTTATTAAGATATTTTTTTATTTAAGAAATCAATTTGAATAATGTTGCTGCCTTAAGGAAATATATCGCATATATTATATCCATTATTGCTGGGTAATAGTATATTGTATAAGATAGAATTAAAATGCCATGCTTTTTTAAGACAATAGCATTTGTCCTTTTGTATTTTTGAGTTTTAATCAATTATTTTTAATTATAAATCATTAAATTTAAAGATGCAAAATTATTATCTCTGTAAATGTAAAATCATATTGAAGATTAATATAATCTATAATTAACTATCATCAATTATTTAGAAATACGATTTAATCCATTAAGTAAAATAGTATAAATTGCTTTTCTGCAAAAACTATAAATTTAAATTAAATGTTTTTTAAAGTGTGAAACAATTGTTTACTTAAATTATAAATTTAAGCAAATAATTATATTTGGTTCCCAGAAAGCTGGTAATTCAGTTATTACTTATAACTAACCTCTTGCAATGATCAATTGGTTCAAATTTAACATGATATTAGGGGATTTCCAGTTAAAATTATACATAATTTACTGTTCTGAATTACTTAACTATGCAGTTTTAAAAATCATATTGCAATTGATTGCAAAATCCTATTTTAATAACCTTACTCATTTTCTATATACTATGTTCATGAACATTCGTAATGTTGTAATGTCCATAGAGAAATTTAGTGTCATTGAAAATGTAACTAAAGGAGCAATTTAGTTTTTATTATTATAATGCTTATTCAGGAACTTAAACTTCACAACTTTTTTTTTGGCTTATTTTGAAAGGATCCTATTTTTTTTTGATGGGTAGGGGGGGAATATAAATTTGGAAATAGTTTACCTTTTTCTAAAATCTTGTGACGTCATTTCAAAAAAGGAGGAAACGTTGCGTTAACTAAGAAAAATAAAGCCAATAATTCCAAAGAGCAGTCGTTATTCCTAGGTGTAAGTTATGAAATTGCTGTCTGGTTACAAAATAAATTGCCTTGGCTGCTTTATGACTTTCATTTTAACGAAAATGTCTGCAGTGCGCTGTTAAGAGATTTCGTCGATTACTTGTTACTTTGTACCCCCCATTCCCAGTCAATGGCTGAAAAGTGGAAAACTTCGCTTGTCGCATGACTACCACTTCCCAGAAACTATGACAAGTTCCCGAAGTCTAAGGGGCTCGGTTTGAACGTTATCTTTTCGGAACTCCCCCCGCCTCCCAAGAATCTGGCGACGGAATTTTTCATTAATCCACATACTTTTACCAAAATTCCACGCGATCCCGGCCACCCCATTTGGGACAGAAAGATTGGGGGAGGAAGAAGATGCTGGGCCCAATGTTAAAAGGAATGCGTAAAAGCAATCTTCTTCCCCGATACGCAGGATATGTTATTAAGATGTATAACTTCATCAGGCGCGTCAATTAGAGCGTTAAGAGATAATATGCTTCCGCTCTCGCGATCTTCGGTGTCTTTTTTACGCTCTTTATGTGTAGTCGCTGTCAACCGTGGAGGTGAAGTTTGGAAAGTGTTCGAGTGTGACGGGGAGAGTAATTTATTGTTTCGTTTAAGCGAAAAAGGGCGAATAAACTTGCTTTGATTTCTTCCGGCAGATGGCTTTTGGATCGACTCGATAAGGAGTAACTTTCTTAGTCTCTTTAGTTATATTAGCACGTTCGCTATCATGATTGCTTCTTGTATCACCATTTTCTAATAAGATGACTTATTTGCTTTCTTTTTAATTGTAGTAGAGAAGAAATATCTAATTAGATAGTATATATTTACCACAAGCCATTCCGGGATAGCCTGGGGGACGTTGGACTCCTTAGGTAGTGAGTTCGTACCTCGATGGCAGAAGAAAGACTCTCCATGTAACAGGTGGCTTGTACACATATAAACTTGTCGCAATCACAAAGTCCTCCAAATCGAGAAAATACCAGAGGGATACTGCTTTAGAGGTGATCATTCTCTGATTCCAGTCTAAAATACGATCTGTAAAGAAGTGAATAAAATGTATGAATGTAGGATATCTCACGGAGATATTTCATTTAACAATCTTCTGCCTTCATTTTGCTTTATCAACACCCGATGGTAGACTAAATAAAAGCGAAAATTGTAAAAGGTTCGTTCATTTCCCGGATGACGATACTTTTAATGAGTACAACATTCCAGAACATCGCCATCTATCGAGCTTTTGAAAAACTGCACCCAATTAATATTGAGCCAGAGGCTCCACTAACATCCGAAAAGGAAAGACGTCTCCAGCGTCATCGGTTCCAGCTCGCAAAGTAACGCGGTAATATGTTTTCAGTCACGATGTTTTGTTACTTCTAACGTCCTCCTAGAGGAAATAATCGAACTTTCTGTTTATTTAATATATCCATGTTTTAACTCTTGTAATATTTCTCTGTAAATACTTCCCTTTAACTCTAAATAAATGCTTTTATTCCTTTCCCTTGAGTCTCTTCATCCTTCGTTTGCATTATTTTAATCTTGATTTAGAAACTAACCCGTAAATATTAAAAAAAAACCCTAGACATCACGGCATTAAAACCCCACTATCTGAAGGGTCTAATTTTTTTAGAAGATTTGGTTGGACTCCGATATGAATAAAATCCGCTCAGTCAAAACATTTTTGATGCAAGAGTAGCTAAGTCATACTCTTGTCCCCAGTGGGTCCTAATGGCGCTACTGAAAAAAAGAGGCTCTAAAAATCTCGGCTTAAAATCACTGATTTTGTCAGCGGGCTTGTTCATGACAAATTCCTTAAGAAACAAACAGCAACAGGCTATTTACGCGCTAAGTAACTTTTTACAACAAAAAATATAAACTAAACAAAAGCTTCTTCTATTCGCATCAAATTATACATTAACTGAGAACGCTTGCTGGCTCGCGAATGTGAATGCCACAGCAGTCAATGTGTTTATAAAACCTCCCTTTTGCAGGGTATTTCTTTAGTGTTATTGGTAGAGGCAGTGATCACATCCAATTTTTGTCCCAAATTTTTATTTGCATGTAGAAACGGGATACTGCACCAAAATAAAACAAAAAATAGGAAAAGGAACACAAAACTATCAGAGTCACTTCTTTGGTCGAAGACCGATTTGTCTTCGCCTTCACTATCCTCTCCTCTCTCCACTTTAGGCAAGCGGGGTTGCTATCCGAGGTGAGCAGGGTCACCAAAAGTTGGGGCCTTAGAGTATTAATGTCATTTTTTATGCTGAGTGCTGTATCATGGCGGATCCCTTGATTTTGAAAATGTCATGTGATCACATCTGAAATAGACATTCCCTTTCCAAATATCCACACCTCAGTGCAAGGCGGCATTTGAACCCGAATACCGTTAACCCTATACACCTTTAGAAGAAATAGAGTTAAATCTGGTTCTAACATTGATTTTATTACTTTGCTACAGTAGTCCAATCTGCTGATGAGAATATAATGAAATCATTAATGTAATTGGAAAATGTTTATTAGAGGTCAATCATGAATGAAGGACATGGATAAGAGAAAGGGAGTTATGGTTCTATTCTGTGATTATATTTTGAACTAGTGTTGTTATGAAAAAAGTCTGATGGGGGGATGTGTACATTTGCAACGAATTGCTGTTTACTTTATTCCTTCTTATTTTTATTACGCAAAGAATTTTGTTCATTAATATGGACAGTGTTAATAAATCATCCTAAGCAAACAAACAAAAATATTTGTTTTCTTAATCTTCTTGTTTTTTTTTCACTTTTTTATCAAGCTTTTTTCTGCATTTTTTTAATTTTAAAACAAAACATAAACAGTTTTAAACCAAAATAAAGTCTTAAATAGTATAAATTGCAGAAATTTGCTCATTTTAGTAGATTTGATAAACAAAATTTTCGTTTCCAATCATTTCAACCAGGACTAAAATATCACCATCATGATATTTAAAAGTCGGATACTAGATCTACCAAAGCACTTTATTTTATGCAGAACATTTCTAGAGCAAATATTTATCTGCTCTGGAATAGTTTATGATGTCTTTAAACACCGTATGTTTCTAGTGGTTCCATTTACTGTACCAAAATTTTGCATGTGGTTTATGGCATAAAATATTTATAATCATAGCGACGAAACAGATCGCAGTTTTGATTTATCTCTTACTGATGTTAAACTTAAAATGAAATAACTATTTAACAGCGAAAATAAAAATATAAAAAAATCTAAAAGTTTTAGCTTACTAAAAAAAGAATTCCTTTCATTTTTTTTACTTTAAATTAATTTAAAAAATTTAATTTGCAAAAATTCAGTCCGATTTTACAAATGAATCAAGATTTTCTAAAGCAACGAAAAAATACATGTTAATTATACAAGTAAACAAAAAAAGTTTTTGTCGTTTTTAATGACCCAAAATACCATGACATACCAACATCGTAGCCTGTTGTTAACCCTCGAAGTAATCATCATCGGCATCCAGAACTTTCTGCCAATGTGTCTTCAGTTGTTCAATCCCCTTGCGGTAAAACTCGGGGGTGTGGGACACAAAGAAATTCGTGAGATCTTTGCGCACTTCTGCTTCATTGGTGAAGGATTTACCAAGAAGATGATTGTCCAAAGAATGGAAGAGATGGTAATCTGTTGGTGTAAGGTCAGTTGAGTAAGGAGGATGGCTGACAGTCTCCCGACCAATTCGCTGTATCGTATTCCTGGCCACCCGCGCGACATGCGGCATCGCCTTATCATGCAATAACAGTACACCATTTCGATTAACCAGTGCTGGCGCCTTCTGATGCGATGCCTGTTGTACGCGTTCCAATTATGCGTGTACAGAACCGCATTGACCGTTTGGACCGTCGGTAGCAACTCATAGTGAACTACTTGGAGACACGTGCACCAGATATAAAGCTTTATCACAGAGAGACAAATCTTCCGATCTGAGTTCTTGTAATCAATGTTTTTTCGTATGTTCATTGACAGTTCTATCCCCAAGTGTTTGACATATTTGACGACTTGATGCAGTGGCTGATAAGCCCACTTCGAAGTCGTAAAGTAAACAACTCCGAACGAGATCTTTCGATAAGTCCATTTCGCTACTGTACGAGTTCCGATTGAGGAATGTCAGCAGTGGACCTGCGTTTATAACAACTAATATTCCTACTCGCGACTGACGGTTTCTCAATCACATCATACACGAATTTGCAAGCTTATTCTCATTTCTTTTAATGGAAATGCGCAAATGGGTATAACTCTTTTGCTTACCTTGTATAAGTTATGTAAATACTTCATTTAAATTCTGGTCTGCATAAAAAAAGTAAAAGCAGAAAAATTGATTGAAAATGTAACCAGAACTGTTACAATATTTACAAATATTCTTTTCTTCGAAGCCTAATGAAAGCGTTTTCTTGAAATAAAATTCGATTTTAAATTAAGATACTTAATTTTTTTTCCAGACGTGTCATCGCTTGAAACTTAATCGTTCCACATTAAATATTTTATGACTTCTGCTAATCGTAGATGAAGAAATATCCTCATCCACATTTAACGATACTTAACATTTCTGTCATTTTTTGTAACTTTTCCAACGAATTTATGTATCTAAATTGTGCTTTTACACAATTAATGGATGTTTTTCTTAAAAAAAAAGTCGTCTGCAATTTGAGCCTTATTTTGGAACCGAACTTTTGGGATTTCCGAAATGCGGTAATTAGTATGCTAATTGCGAAAAAGAAGAAAATGTGGAATTGGTGAGAATTTTTAAACAGCAATTTACTTGTAAAAAGGAATTTGGGAATATCTGATGACACTTTATAGTGGGTCCATTTTTTTTCTCCTTATTTGAGAAATGCATTTTCTCATCTTTATTAAAATATTTTGTAATTATGTTTTGTTCATGATCAACGATTTTTTTTTCTTAACCAGTTTGTTATTTCTATAGTTCTATCATAAGTTGATTATAATTTTTTTTGTTATATTTCCATGACTAACTAAAATTGAATTAACCAGCTAACTGTATCGATTTCTTCGGAAAATGCGTATCTAAATTATGTCAAAAATTGTCACTATTTAGTAGTCCTGACGAATAAACTCGTCATAAAACAAAATATAATTTTTCCATGACACGTATACTCATCAGAAATAATTGACAAGTTAATGCTTTAATTAGTAGAAAGATTTTTAAAATATCTGAAGATATCCGGATGGTGGGGATTTTTTAAAATTATTTTTTTTCATCAAAATTTATTTATTTATTTATTAACATTTGAGAACATGATGTTGTTTTCGTTAGGTTTTTTTTCTTTTCAATAATTGAAGCTAGATATCGCGTAAGCAATGTGTGTAAATGGCAATATTCATTAGCAAATTTATTCACATATATTTTTACCTGCTTTTACCAATCTTGCATTATTATTATGCATGCTTCTTTGAAAGCAGAGCCGTTTTTGAAAAGTTGACCTGCTTTTACCAGTATTGCTTTTTCAAACCTGTTTAAACTACTTAATTTAATGACTAAATTAATTAAGACAAATAATGACTTAAAATAATAAATAATGTTCTCACCTAACATGAAATTTTGGATCATTGAGTTCATTTTTCTTTTATGTATTTGAGATTGAGACTGTTTAGTTTCTAGTAGCAAAATAGCTAATATTTAATTCATGTAAGATAAGCATTAAAATTCAGTTCTAATGAGCGGATGGGATCTCTCCTAAACTTTCTCTCGTATTCTCCAATAAACTTGACAATCCGGAGAACGCTCTTCATGTCATTGGCGCACAGAAGTAATGAAACATTTCTTGGTGTGAATTCATTATTTTTACTGAATCTATGATGTCAACCTTGGCGAAGATTTTGCGATTGCTCTTTGATATACTATTAAAAGTATCCGAAAATCATGGAATTAATCATGGGACGTTTTGAACCGAATTTGATACAATACTTGTTGTAACTAATGGCATTTGTCATGGTGTAACGGAACTGTGGCAACGTCACCTAGAGGAAACATCAGCGCCACCTAGATCAGTCTATCCGCCTAAGCCACCATAGCCAGTCGACCTCCAGCCAACATAGAGAGAGCGTCTCGATTGAGGATTGTCTTTTGTTTTTCGTAAATGTCTTAATTGGTTACGTTATGTTGTCCCTTATATTATATAACTGTTTGTGTATGTGTTTATGTTTAGTAAATGTCTACTAATAAATAATGTTAAAAGCTAGCCGTGGTAGTTATTGAAGACAAACGGTTATAATGGATTAAAATGAATAGCAATTTTAAACTGAATGAGCGTCTCTAGTTTTGAAGTAGTTCCAACTAGGGCCAAGAGTACGACTTAGCTACACACTCATCACAGTCGCTTGCACAGCCCCTTTTTACAGGGGGGGGTCACATTCACTCTCCTTACAGATAGCACACAGAAGAGCAACTATGCCCTAATAAGGACTCGAACCCGAGACGCCCGGTTCACGAGGAAGACGTGCTACCTCTGTGCCACGACGCCTATACAATACTTGTTAACACTACTAGTAAGAAAATCCCATACCAAATTTGATATACTTAAGTTATTCGGTTTCTGAACGTACATATCATCAGATAATCAACCCTATCTTGGATCTGGCTTAAAATTTGGCAATTGTACACCCTACAGATGTTTAATAACATCCGAATATCAAATTTGTGTTTTAGACATTTTTTCTTTAGCTATTAATATATAAAAAAATATTACAAAACTGTACTTGTAGTCATAACATTCCATACCTAACTTCATATACTTGAGTCACTGTGTATTTGAATTATCGCATTTATATGTATCTGAAAGTACAGATCAATTACAATCAGCACTTAGATAGGATTAGTCTCAAGATTTGACAGGTGTCTATTGTAAAGAATTTGATCTGGTAGCTGTCCGAACAATCGATAGATGTCAGCACAGTATTTAGATAAATAATATGTCTGACATACCGGTGGCGTTGTAAACCGAGCTTCGTCGGCGAGAGTTAATGTGATATGTTGTGTTTGGTAGTGTTAACAATGAAAGGTATGTATGTCTAGTGAATATTGGATTGGAAATGTTGTTATGTATAAATTTTTCTCATTGTTTTCATGTTTTGTAAATGTTTTACGTTATGTGTTTGTCAGACTGTGATTGTTATAAATAAACACATTTGGAGTAGTCACTCGACTACATTTGATGACATCACATTACATTAAAGATGTTAAATCTCTGTGCAGATCTTTATCTATTTAACTGTCTTCATTTTGTAATTATCGTGTTAAAATGCATTCGAATTGCAAGACTGGCCGACAGATTTTTCTCAATATTTGATAGAAATTGGCAAATTTAATGTAAATACCATTTGCAATATTTCCACCATCAAGCTTAAAGTATTTTTGAGTTATATCTGTCACAGACGCACCTTTTCCAAAAATGGGTTTTTCGAACTCAGGGAGGTATGAAACGTATATTCGTTAAAATCTTGCGTTCGATTTTTTTTGACAATTACTATACATTTTCTATACAATGTATACAAGAAAGAAAGGATTGATTTAATGGGATAAAAAGTGTACTTTATTTTTGTTTGATTCAATAAATATGATAAGAAATTATAGATTTTATATTCTTATCTAATTTCCTTATCTTTTAATCGTATCTTGTAAAATATATTTTTTCATAGATATATTTGAAATAAAATAATCACCCCCGGCATTGATTATAAAGAATATGTCATTCATCATTGACTATATTGTTACGTTTTTATCTTAGCGGGTTCGGATTGAATGGACTTTATTTGAGGATAGCACAAACAAATTTATTTACAGCTGTTTACAGTTATTTACAGGATAATTGATAAAGTAAAAATTTTAGATGAACACAATCCAGCAGTCAACAGTCACTTACAGCGTAAATGCAAGTCTTACGCACAATAAACACAGACTGCAAAACAGCTGCAGCACAGCAACAATAAATCGCAGCGAACTCAATAACACAGCGTTACCAGCAAACGTAAGCACAGCTCACAAATTCTTTAGTCCGGCGAGACGCTTTTTTATTTCAGAGCAAACTCTCAACTTACTGACTCACTCCGGCTACTCGTCTTTATATAGCCGAAGAAGCGCGTGCAACGAATCTCGTGAAAATTCTCAAAACAACGCGCGCAATCCAGTGGCTACTAGACTATTCCTTCCGCCAAACCAATCATTCTGGCGCGAGGCTCCCAAACTTCGCTCGCCAAACGTCGCCATTTTTGGCGCATTTTCGTGCCACTCACACGCTTGTAACAATATAAATAGAAATCTAAATAGCAAATTTTAAAACAAAATGGAAAAGGGAGATTGAAAACTTTTCGAAAACATTTATTCTCTTTATTGGATATCGAATATTGGATTTATATTGGATATTGAAGAAATATTTATTTGAATATAAAAGTGGATATTCCTTTGGAAAGTTAATACCGTAATAAGATTTACAGAAATCACAATTTCCGCAAAAAATATTTGAGTTTTCTTTTTTCCTGTTACAAAACAACTTGGTTTCCTACCCTCAATATTTGCTTGATTTTTCGCGAAAAAAAATTACGAAAAAATTCCAGATGTTTCCTTAACAATAAATAGGCGCATGGGTTGTTTTTCCATTTCCTTTTACGGAAAAAAAAAGAGATATAGAGTATTGCTCTATCACTTCTAGACTATTTTCCATTTTACGAATTTCCAAGCCCCAGTAAAGAATGCAATCTCCGGAATAGGTTTGACACAACCCTGTCACCACACAGGACGACGGCAGCAGCAGCAACAACAACAACAGCAACAAAAACTGCGATGAGAAAGCGGAGAACAACAATTTATTGTTTATTCGAATTTCCACATTACGGTGATTCGATTTTATTTGCCTAAGAAAAAGCGAAGATTTCTTGGGAGAAAGTATTCCCGGCAATGGATATTGAATTTGATCCCATTCCGGCTGTATATCGGATGCGATTTTTATTAAAATTTTCTACGTTGATTTATCGTTGGTTTGTTTTTGTTTGCTCGAAAAAGATTTGATTTCGGAAGAAAATACAAATTTCTTTTTTCTTAAGGTTTGATTGCTTACGGCAAGTGGTGGAAAAGAATCTATTGCGGAATATTTTTTTTATTGCTGTTTACTAGAAAGATTGTGAACTTTTTCACTCCTAATTTACTGCGTCTTGTCAAATGCTTTTGGTTAATAATAATAAACTAAAAAAGTTATTAGATTAATATAATTTGTGTCATCTGAACTAATTAAAAATGTGAAGATTATTTTAATTCGGTATATGGCGTTGGCATCAGCTAAAATCGATCAACTCACCTACATTATACTTGTTCTACTGTTGGTAACAGCTGCTACGATACATTATTATTATTCAAAATAAATGTCAGATGGAACAATGTCCGTGTTATCTTTTTCATTATCAGGTGGGAACATGGTTTCGTGTTTGGGATGAGGGTTTTGGAATCAAAAAATATCCGCAGACGAAAAATAAAAATTTTATTATATGTGCAAGCATCTCAAGAAATCAGCTTTTAATAACGTGTTGCCGCTGCATTTACAAAAGCCCTGATTAAAATAATAAGTTAATGACTACAGCAAATAAAACCTAGAAAAATGTCATTTTGAGTTCGTGGTTATATGAAATGAAATAAATAGAAAATGTGATATTTTTTTTAAAACAATAAATGTGAGACAAAGTTTTTTGGATCGTTTGCAATGCTAAAGTGACTAATTCAATGAAACAATTGAAATGAATAATAATATAATTTAACTTGCACGAGCACGTGTTGTTTGGCCGTTCAAGAAATTCTGTTCTGACATGATACATTGAAATATGCATAGCAGATTTATGCATTAGGGATTTTTTTTTGTTGTTGTTGGTTCTAATGGCACTTGCCATGGACAAGATTGCTGACACAGTTAGCGGTTTTTAAGCCTTGGGTGCCTCTCTTGTTTTTTAAGTTACACCAACTTGAACCAAGAATACGTCTTAGCTATTCACGTATCACATTCGCTTGAACAATTCCTTTTTACGGGGGGGGGGCACATTTACTCATCTCTCAGATCGAACAGATGAATAACAACCATGCCAGAACCGGGACTTGAACCCAGGCCGCCTAAATCATGGAGAAGACGCGCTACCTTAGTGCAAAGATGTCAGCATAAACTATTTAGCTTGATACATCATATTTCTGTTATTAAATATTCCCATATAAAACTGCCGAATTAAGTCTTTAAGAGTTAAACAAAAACGAGAAATATATTTGGTAATATTTTGTTTGGGGTCAATATATATATAAAAGAAAAACCGAACATCATCCGAAGCTTAAACAACGGCATCTCAATTTCAGAAATCTTCGGTAAAATTAGTATTTCAGAAGTTAAAAAAAGTTGAGAATTATTCAAGATTTTAATTTATATTTCTTACAATCCAAATTATTCCATTCAAATCGAACATTACTCTACGCCTTTAATCATGAAATTTGAATCCATATTTTATTCAATTTCTTTTTGCAGAGAATTCCAATTAAAAAGTTTCCATTCTTACCCAGAAATAAATAAAGTAAAATGTCTCATTTTAAGCAAGAAAACAGAATGGACTTTCTTCAAAGAGATCGCATTCTATTTCAAACAAATTTGAGTTTCTTTGCGATATTTGCCTGCTGTGTTTATCTTTTTGTGTAATATTGATGTTGACTGCTAGTCCGCATCTTGAAAAAAAGTTGATAAAATTGCAGTTGTCGAGTGTGTGTAGTAAGAATATGTGCAAAATTGTTTTCGGCTCTTTTTTTTTAATATTTGCATTAACACAGAATAAATAAAAATAAAAATCCGAATTTATTACTTCATGACTGAAGTGCTGTTGTGGTGATCGTTAATTAATTTATGGTAAATAAAAATGCATCTATTATTAAAACACTATTAATCATAGAACGTGAAATATTTCTTCATTTAACGGTCATATTTGTAATACATTTTAACATTTAATAATGGTACTATTTTTTTCTCTGGAAATTGTTTTCATCATGTCTGTGTGAAAGTAATTTGATTTTACATTGCAAGGAGCTATGATGATCTATTTGATGTGTAAAATGGAAGATTCTATATTCAAAATCTAGATAGATGTATGGTCAATAAATATTTAGACCAGGTAACTACAAATCATTGACTTTACCCGCATTATCTTAAAAGATTCAGTTTGAGAAATTTCAGTTGTAGATGTGGTAATGATTATGATAGCATTCCACACTATATTTTCCATTGCCCTACTCTTCATCATTTGAGAAAATTTATTAAACCTCGACAAAATATTTCCACAATTCTATCAAATAATGAATGTAATTTAGAAGCTTGTACTGGAGTCGAAAAGATGAAGCAGAACTTTTAGACATCTTTTTATTTTCTGCTAAGATGTCACAATACAGATACACCGCACAGCAATTAAAAATAGGAAGAAAAAAAATGATCAGGACATCTCGACGACTCGAACAGACTCTTCTGTCCACCGACTTTCCTCTCTTTCTCCAAACTTGTTTTTTTTAGACTCCCTCAGTTACTACGCCACCTGGCGGTCACCGGCAACACGATCCCTCTGGTCCTTCCAGTCTTTCTCGGTTCCCAGGCAATACGATCCTTCACGTCATTACAAGCTCAAACTATTCAGGATTTCTAATATCGTAATGAAAATAAAATTTTCCGAATTGAATAATAATTTATCTTAATTTGTCAGGTTGTGCTAAAAGTGAACAGTATGTAGTGAGTATAAGAAGAAGAAAAAATATTCAAAAAGAACTCCATCCGGCCTTTAGTTCCTGATCATGTATTCTACCTTAAACTGAGCCACTGTATATATTTATTTTTCTGTTTATTTATTTTTTCATTTATTTACTTATTTTTTTATTTTATTCATGTTTTTGTCTTTACTTACTTTTTTTATTTTTCTGTTTTCTTAATTACAGTTGTCTATCTTCGGTAAATTTTATTATGTGATATTATATAGGCTCTTCACCTTGAGCCGTTCAGACCTCTTTACTTTTTCTTTTTATAAATGTTCCTTTTTTTCCTTGTTCCGTTTTTTTTCTTTTGTTGTTTTTAGCTTTTAGAACAAAAGCATATAATTTTTTTTGAATAGCTAGTATTTTGATAGCTATTTAAATTCTATTTTAATTATGAGTTTTTTTACCGGTATAAGGCCACTTTTGACACAACTCTAAGCATTATCAGAATGCAACAGGATATTCAAAACCTGATTCAATTAAATATCAGTCCTGATTCTTAACCTGATGAAATTTAAAGTTGTGCTGAAAAACAAGTTTGGATATAATTTCTGAGTATCTCAGTATTAGCTGGAAAGTGCTTGAAAAACCTGTTTCGTTCAGCAATTTTTTTAATTATTTTTTTCATAAAATCCTGTTTGTTTTTTTCAGAGTAAATATTTAGATACAAATCGCATAATAATTACATATGAACATTTTTCAGTTTTACATATATTAGATCTTGTCCTTTAAATAAAAAAAAAAGATCATGGATGCACTTAGTTTAACATGTTTGTAAGACGTGGGGTTTCTTTTATGTGAGCGTTAGAGATAATGATCACATCCAGTTTTTGAGCTAAAAATTTTATTAACATGTAGATAAGAAACGCAACACACACATAAAACGAAAATACGAAACATATATATAATTACCCCATCATCTTTCGATTTTGTCAGTTTCATCTCGGACTAGCTACTCTCTCACTTCGTCCGTTCCCGATTCCGACTCCGACTCTCACTCCCATCCTCCTTCTTCGTTCGTCAGTCCCGCAATGCTTTGTTCTCACTCTCGTATTCGCCTCTCAACATTCCTCCTTCACTCTACATCTGTCATAGAATCCCTGGTTTATTTCGCTCCGCATTCAACCCTTTTCCTTCCGCGTTTTAGCGTATCTCCACAAAAAGGATTGCTAAGTGATTTTAGAAGGATTGCCAAAGTTGGCGGACCTTACAATGCTTTTTTTTTAATTGGTTAACACAAAAATTGCATTGTTGTTATGAGGATGCGATCCGATCGATTCATATTCGGATAATGTCATATAGAGCATTATACCAGTAGTAGGCACCACAAATATTTACAAGATGGCGCTATAAGACATTGCAAGCATGAGAATAGATAAAAAAAGAAATTTGCATTTCATTTTCAAATATTGTCCCATTATATTGCACTACAAAAACAGAGCGATTTATAACTGTAATTCATGCAACAAATATGCTTATGGCAAGGGTTCATCTTAGACAGTATATAATTTTAAAATATATGCCTTATAGTAGATCATTAAATATTAAATGTGATATCCTATAAATGCAAATACAAACTGTATTTCTTTTTTTATTAATAATTAATAAAATATTATATTAAATGTGGTTTGGTTAAATTATATTCTTTTATTTTGATAAAATAAGTCAAACATTACAATGAAAGCCATACTGACCAAAACCCTGTCAATTTGACAGGTATGGTAAAACTAGTTTTTTTTAACATTGATAGTTTTAGTATTAAATAAAATGTTAAAATCAGGTTTATAAAAATCTATTTTATTCGTCTTAAGAAGCTAATGTAGTATAATACATTAACTTTAAAGTTATAAATCATTGAGATTTGTGCTAAATACATAAAGAGCATGTGCTAAGGTCAATAATACTAAGAGAAAAGAATTTGTTGGCGAGTGGAAATAAAAGGTTTCGATGTCAAATTCCATCCAAAGTATTTATAGAATATGCACTGTACTTATCTATCTGATACACTGATTTATAATTACCGTTTTTATTAGTTTAATTAAAAAGAAACTTAATAAAACTGTAAAAACTTACCAAAAAGTCATTTCAACAACTTCCAAAAATACTTTAACAAGTTGTAACCTCAACACACAACTTTCATTCTTCTATACAGTTCTACGTCTTATTTGTAACGGTATTCTTGTTCTTTATTGTCCCTTCGAATACTTACCAGACGTACAATATCGAATATTTTTTAAAGTAGGTCGATAGAAACACTGATTGATCTGCCAATTACTTTAGAAAATTCTAAACATATTTTTTGAATGGCGTCGAACGCTTCTCTGAGCAAAACAGATTTTTCCCTTTTTTTCCCTTTGAAAGAAATGAAGCCTTTCCCTACAAGTGCCTGTAGTAACTTATTTCCAGTAGGTACTCGAGCGAGATTGGATTAGGGAAAGTAAAATTGCTCGCCATGGTTATGAAGTTTGAGAAGGGATGTTGACTTTCTCTCGGAAGTCAATAGTGGAGTTTATGTAGACTTGAGAATCTTATTTTCCTTCATAAATAAATATTTATAAGAGAGAAAATACAAGGAATTCGAGTTTCTACTTCAATATTGGGAGTTCCAAAACTTTTCTGAAATTGTTTAGCTGTATATATCTTTCAGCACCCCGCTTATATTTCCAATAAACTGTTTGGTTAGCTGGGTTCTGTATCATTATGATGAATTATTTATTATTTAAACGCAGATTGATACAAAAATAGGTATCAATTGTATTGCAAGACTTTTAATTGAAATTATGACTTCTGATATTTATAAGAGAAAAAGATCAGATCATGACTAGTTCAGGGATACCAAACACACTATGATTCCCCTACCATATTTACTTGTTGATAGGGTCGGTGCAAAGTACAGGGGTGTCGTGTCTTCCACGTGATCTAGGCCTCCAGATTAGGGCATGGTTGTTCTATGTTCTATCTTTTAGGTGCAGGAATGTGCCTCTCTGCAAAAAATGCTGTGCAAGTGATTGAGTAGCAAAAGTCGTACTCTTGCCCCTAGTTGGCGCTACTTCAAAACAAGGGACGCTCATTCAGCTTAACACTTGGTTGACCGGTGACGAGTTTACTCGTCTTTTCATGTACAAACGTTGTTGACCGGAGACGAGTTAACTCGTCATTGCACGCATTATCTGTTTCAATTTATAACACCGAGGGCGATATAGAACATTGCAAAAACTTGGCGTATCGTGTTTAGTCTTGTCCGCTCTATAACAGAAAAATTACTTTTCCTATTATTTACATTTTTATTAGAATTTTGGTAAAATTCCAAAAATTTCAACCATGACGGAACGTATCGGCGAAGAACTTTTTGTTGTTCCAATTCAACAAAATTCATTGGAGTTTTTTTAGAACGTTTTGCTTTCATATTCAATTACAAAAAAGTAGCCGGTGACATGACATAGTTTCTGTGTAAAATTGCCGGTCACCAAAGTGATAATATATGCTAATTATGAAATGCTACTGTAATATAAGCAAAGAATGCTTTCATGTTAACGTTGTTGTTTTCTTCCTTGAGACTATTTAACTTAATTGAGTCATTATATTTAAAAGTTAATTTATAT
Organism: Argiope argentata; assembly: GCA_026289955.1. NCBI lineage: Eukaryota > Metazoa > Arthropoda > Arachnida > Araneae > Araneidae > Argiope > Argiope argentata. Next base: position 12,674,511 of record JAOUZG010032859.1, on the reverse strand, counting down.
ATTTTCTTTATGACTTTTTGTCTTAAAAAAAGAAGGACGAAAAACATTTCATAAATGCCATAAAGAATGTCAGTTAGCGTTTTTTTTAAAGAAAAAACAACAACAGCGCCATTTATTATCTTCTCAAGAAAGGTTTTATTTTCTGATCGTAAACTTGGAAGGCTTTATGTAACTGTTGTTTACAAAAAACACTCACGACTCGAAATCCACTCCATTATTTTCCGAAAAGGCTTTTGCAACAACAACAACAGCAGCTGCAAAAAAAGAAGTTTTAAAGCAATTCATTTTTTCGGGAAGACTCTTGAAAATGTTTTGTTACAAAAGCAAAGAAAAGCGGAGGACGTCTTCAGAGCTGTGCACTTTTAATCATGATGAAATGCTGAGATCTTTTGTGCCAGCGTTGTAGCTATCGAAGGCAGGAAAAAACGCCCGCATTATCTTAAATTTCTTTTTATGGGTCCAATTTTCTCGCGTCTTAACCACCCCGCCGTAAACTACTGGAATTTTTAATTGGGAGAAGAACGTCGAAGACAGAGAAAGAAAAAAAAATCTGGAGTTTGAACTCTAATTAAAAACTGGCTCAGTTCTTTCAGAATGAATTAATCACGTGTTAAATCATATGTTTTTTTCCCTTCTCTTTCTGTCTTAAAAGAACTTCACACTGTTTATTTTAGACTGAATCAACATCTTGTCAGATACTGTTTTTTCTAACCCTTGAAACTGTAGTGTTGAAAGAATTTATGGGCATTTTTCGAGTCCTTCATCTTTTTTTAAACCTTAATTCTCCTCTCTTGAGTGTTTTTAATAAAGTTTGCAACAATATACAATTGTTTTTAACCCAAAGGGAAATTACAAGGTTTTTGATACATTTCTTTCCCTTCTAGTTCTAATTTGACGCTACATGTTTTGTTTCTTAATTGTGGTTTTCAAAATAAATCAACGGACAGAAATTAGACGAGCTTTTGTGAATAATCCAAGCTTAGATTACCACATCAAAAGTTATTATTTCGAGGGTTTTTTTTTTTGAAAAAATGGTAGTTTGAAATTGTTTTGTCAATTTATTTAAAAAATTCTGGCAAAAAAGAAAGAAAAAAACACACACCATAAGATTAAGTAAAAAACGAATAAATCTTCTTGTTTCATTTTTTTTGGATGCAAATATAATTTTTAGCTGTATTTAATTCAGAGCTTTTTAAATACTTCTGAAAAAAATGGAGAGTTTGAGTGTGAAAAAAAAGTGTGAAAAAGTGTGAAAAAAAAAGAGTTTTTGAAAGTTCATAAATTATTACGTCATCTGAATCCAGTATTCAGTATCTGAACAAGACTTAATATGTCTAATTCTTAAAAGATTCTTCTATAATTATTTTGAAATCTTACAATATTTTTAGCATAAGCTTTAACAAAAGAAACGAAATGTACTTAATAAAATGAATATAAAAGTTTAATTCTCTAGCAATATTATAAACTTGTGATCTGTTAATTTTTTAAAAAAGAAATACGCATAAAAAGTATGAAAATTTTCAATAATCCGTATTAATTGTTTTGATGAACCTTTACGAATTTTATACATAAATAAAATTTGGGAATTTATTCAGAAAAATATTCCCTGAGTTTAAAAAAAACACATTTTTGGAATTTGTCTATGGATAAACACGAAATTTCAAAAACAATTTAATCTAGATGGGTAAAATTTGATTGTAGTTTTGAAATTTTGTATGGAATTCACTGAGAAGTTTGACTTATGAGTACAAGTAAACTTCATAACTATGAAATATGAAAAGCTAGCTAGAAAATCAGTCTCTAAAAACTGTGTAACGAAATAATTTTGCAGTTGTCCATTCATTAACTCAAAAAGTATAAAATCAGTTTTGTTTGATATTTTGAGAAAGTTAACAATTGTAAAATAACTATATATATATATATATATATATATATTCATTTAGCTCATCTACAGATATGCATTTGAGACAAAATATTGTTAGGCATGAAAGTTAAATGCAACACTTCACATTCGTTTTGTAGTTTGTCTGACTTTACGCCTTGCATCAAACTGTTTCAAAATATTCATGATCAGTTTTAGATTTTTTTTTTCAATTTATTACCTGCATGAATCCTTGGATTTAAAATTCTGAAGAAAAATATGGTTTGATTATTTTTTTGTATGATAAATGATATTATATATATAAGGAATTCAACAATTAATTATATTTAATTATAAATCTAATAATAGTTAACCTAATTCATAAATAAGTTGTCACTTTTAAAGAACATTTTGCTTTTTTTAAAACTTTTGCTACCTTTTAGATCTTTTGCAAATGTTAGCAATAGAATTCTATCTTTTTAAATAACTTCTGTTAAGTTTGATTAAATAAATTAGTCTGTTTTTAGTTTTTGACAAACTATTTTTAAGGCTAAAGTATTATATATGTTGTTGTTTTTACTAATGACACTTGTTATGGGCAAGCGCACTGATTACAAGCAACTGTTATGAGCTACTCACTCATAACAGTCGCTTTCACAGCCGCTTTATTCGGGGGGGGGGAGTTCATACACCTCATAGATAGTACACAGAAGAACAATCATGCCTTAACCGTAACTCGAACCCAGGACGCACAGATCATGAGGAAGATGTGTTGCCTCTATGCCAGAAAGCCGCTGAATATTGCATATAAACTGCTTGAAATGCCTAGTAAAGGGTGTTTAATCGAAAAAGGAAGTATAATTATAAAAAGGTTGTTGCAGGGGCCCCAAGATAAAATGACGTAAAAATTGGAATTTTTATTGTAAATTGCGTGAAGTAAAAATTATTATATACAGATAGCTATAGCTAATACTCTAACGGCAGACAAAAACATTGAGTATGAATGAAACATAAAATATCATAATGCCAATATATTTCATACTAGTTGCCCAAAATTGTTTTTGAAAATGAATTTCCAGATAGCGGACGAAAAAAAATTTCCACCAACAGGTCATAAAAATAAATTCTGTCTAGGGGCTTGTGAAACTATTATAGTTAATTCAAATTTTAATTTGGAAAGTTTATCATGTCTGTTAACATCTTATGTATGTCATAAGATTTCTCTTATAAATAATTTCTTTACGAATTATATAGCTTAATAATGCTGCTATTGCAAAATAACCTTATCAAGTTCCTCTTTACCAACTGATACTTTTGAATATATATATATATTTTCTTTTTCTTTCCAATTCCAAAAGATGTCATTGCAATAATTTAGTCCATCGTATTACAGGGAAAAAAATGGAATCTAGATTTTTAATACAAACAAAAAAGTCAATTTTACAAAGATTTCTTAATTTAGGTCTTGTTACTTTCGCTTTGAAACTTTTCCCCTAGAAAATTAACTAAACATCACTCGTGAGTGAATAATGTGGTTAGTCTCCGTTTAGAAAATTTAGAGAGGAAAAAAAATAGGAAAAATTCTTTCTTAATATGCTGGCACGTGGTATTAAATATCATTCATTTACAAACAATTTCCCAAGTTTCGAATTTTTTCACTAACCCTAATGAATATTTCTTATATTTTTTATCTTATTTTCTTATCAGAAGTTTAAAAAAATCTGAAATATTTATTATGAGTTAAAACCATTTTTTTCTTGTGAAATTCGGAAAATTGAGATAAGTGTTGTTGGCTTTTGCTCTTTGCGACAGTAAATTGATTTAGATACATATTTCTGTAGTGAAAAAAAAAGAAGACAGTTGGGATGGAAAATTATTAATATATTATGGCAATAAAAAGATTTTATCTGTTTACTTCTATGTCGATTGATTTCAGGCGAGCCTTTAAATTTTTAATCAAACATTTTAAGTGAAGTAATTTATTTTTGCTCTTTAAGAATTCAATTCGTTATAAAATACAAAATCTTAATTTTTTTTTCTCGTGAGATTCGGTAAATTGGAGAAAAGTGTTGTTTCTCAGTCCTCTTCAAGCGAAAATAAATTAATTTAAATACATATTTTTTGTAGAGAACGTTAAAAAATATTATAACAGGTTTGGATGGAAAATTATTAATCTACTATAATTATTAATATACTATAAAATTAGTAATATATTATATATTTTTTATAAGGCGTAATAAAATATTCTATTTTGTATAACATTTATTAATCTCAGAAAAGTCCATTAATTTTTTTATCAAATATTTTTAAATAATTTATTTATTTTGCTCGTTAAGAACAGATTGCATTAGATGGAATCATAAAAAATAAATGGGTGCAATAAATTTTTGGAAAGTTTAATTTCCAATTTTTCTTAATATAGGAAGGCAGTTTGTATTATGGCTAACTATATAACAACCTTCCCCATTTAAAGACATCTGGACATAAAATTAATAACTAGAATGAAGTCAAATTTCATATATAGGCTGTGAGGTACAGCAGTGAGACAAATTTTTCATAAAAATTTGGAAAGAAAAATTCCCGCTAGCTGATATTTCACCACTGTCAGAATAAAAGCAGATAAATAATTATGATAAATACACAGAAAATTAACGATGTAAAATTGTATTTAAGTTCGATAAAAAATACATATACAAAAGTAAATTGTATAAATATGAAACTCCTTTTCATATTCGTGGTGGTTGCTTTACATTTCGTACTTGATGGTATGTACGTAACTCCAAAAGATACTCCTTGGACCATCTTTTCCAAAATGTATCGATCAAGTCTTGCTGTTGCCTGTAAATATTTGTGAGCTTGTTATTTTTGGGCTCAGGTACGGATGGGACAGTTGTCAACTTTCGGCCAGTTATGAAGTGAGCTGGGGTCAAAGCTCCCTCTGTATCATTCTCACCACGTTCATAAATCAAATGTCTGCTGTTGAGTGAAGCTTCTATTCCCGCCAATACAGTAGTTAAGGCTTCTTCATCTAGTAATGAGCGACCAAGAGATTTTTGAAGACATCGTTTGGTTAGACCTATCAGTCGCTTCCACCACCCTCCCCACCAAGCTGTTCATGATGCAATTAACTTTCACTTTATACCATTTGTGAGCATAGAATTGCTGCACTTTTGCTGAAATCAATTTATTCCAAAGGAAATGAGTTCTTGTTTGCGGCATGGAAGATGGTGGGGTTGTCATTGTATATAGTATGTGGAAGTCCTCTTCTCCTGACAAATCTTTGTAAGGCCAAAAGAAACTAGTCTACAGAATGGCCAGAAACAAGTTCAATATGCAAGGTTCTAGTAGCAGAATATGTAAATAGCGTGGGGAAAGCTGATTTTGAAGATCGAAAGGTCCCTGGTTCGTTCCCGGGTTTCGGCACAATACAAATCAGGAGACGACGTCAGTATAACATATATTTATTTTTCATGAAGAGTACTTTACAAGTAGTTTCATAGAATAACAACAAACGGGTGATGCCAATCAAGTAAGAAGTAATTATACTAAATTGTTTGCTTGCTTGCAACAACGCATTTTATACGACGCATACGAAAAAGTAAAAAGATCATCTTTATATATCTTCCCCATTTCACTACTGTACTGAAATTTCACATTCTACATAGTCAGAATGTGAAATTTCATTTTATTCTGTTTATTTATTTCAGTTACAGACGTCTTCGTACATAGAAGGAAAATATTTTATAGTCATTTTATACTTGCTATTTCTTGCTTATATATTTGGTTTTAGGCTAGACAGAACTTGCAGTATTTGAAGACTAAATATTTTTCACCATTCAGGGAAATCGAAAACAATAAATTATAATCTCACATTATTTTGCCATGAATTCCTTAAGAATTTTTTTTTAATCTTTTATATATATTATTTATATATTTTTTAATTTCATGGAGGAAATAGTTATTTTTAAGATTATTAAAGCATTTATTTATTCTGATTAAATTCATATTATTCAAATTTTAAATATGTATGATTTAATTATTAGTACCCGAATGCTTTCAATATCTAATATTAAAATAGAATTTTTCTCTTGTATCATGAAATTTATCTAAGAATTTCTTCATGAAAATCAATATCAAAATGAAATAATTTTAATATTCATACTTATTTTTCCAATCTTTACAAAATCACTAAAGGTTTGTAAACATTATTTAATAACATGAAATAATTTATTTTCTAACGATAAACACTCATTTTCAAATTTTCATAGTAAATGACTTATTACTCAAATATGTTTGTGCTCTTTCCGAAAGACTAATACTGTTCACAATGGATGTGCAATTTTGTTCCGGCTAATAATAATATTTTCATCAGAAAAAAAAATGGCATTTTATTCGGGATTATTATTGTTTATTTGAATTACTCTCTAATCGATTTCATTATTATTGACGACAATGTATTTTTCTATTGTTACAGAGCCACAAAGCTGCAGTGCCTGCAATCAGCCAGACACCTATGAAAATATCATTGACAACTACTGTAGAGCCGACTTTGGTGAGTTCATTTACACATTTCGATATATATTCACTTGATTTTTAATACTTCTTGAGAAGAATTATTGCCTATATGTTGTTGTTACTTATGGCACTTGCCTAAGGACAAGTTTTTTATAATTTGTTTTCAGAAATATTTTATTAATTTTTTAAAAATTTCAATGAATTTTTCGAAATAATTTTCTTAATGCACTTTGATACTGAAATAAAATCAAAATAAGTTTTATTGTTTTCCTCAATTCTTCTACTCTCATGCTTTTAATAATAATACGAAACGCATTTTTTACATTTAGTTTATTGTAGAATTTTCAGTTTCACCTTAATCAGGATGCTAATATTTTGAGAGTGGCATACTTACTGTGAATTGTTAATGTCGAAGTGGTTAAACACTGGATGCCGTGGCTGATTTTATCAAGCCAGACAATATAAAACGAAATTATTACTGTGATACAACCTTGAACTGGAAGTTCGAATGCTTTTTCTTTGATTATTTATCTAATGGTTTTCCTGTCAAATATAATCCAAAATTATTGCCATTAATATTTAGAAATGTATAGGATTCAATGAATGGATTAGTAATGTAAATGTATAGGATTCAATGTTATCAATTTCCATTTCAGAAAATTACTCTTTTTTTTCACGCTATTTACCATTTTCTTCTTCTTTTTTTTCTTTTATCTTCTGGCATTGAAGGGAATGACTTTAAAACTGCTTTCTGAATCCTTTTTTTTCAGACTGATTACTTTCTGTGAATGATTGTTTTAACTTATACGAAATGCTTCTAAAATCATGGATCAAGCATTAAAAGTTGGCTAGGCTTACAGAAAAAAAAATCATTTTTATGATAGAAAAATAAAACTCAATGGATTGCCCTTTTTTAGTGAATTACTATATGATTATTAAAAACACACACATTCCATTACGTAAAATCGCGAACTCATAAATTGTGACAAGTTTGTAGACGCTTAGAAAATTAATGTAATATAACACTTCACCGTTGGTTTTCTATTTGATTTAGCCATTTTCCATCGTAATGGTACCATTTATGTTTTTTTTAATCATGAAGATTATAGTCCAACAATAAAAAGTTTTGATATTTAGAATTTTAAGTTTTATAACGAGATTGGGAAAGTTGAACTTAATATTTTACAACAATTTTGAATGCCTATCAAAATATCTATATCCAAATCTTATTCTACTTCTTTGAGAGGTATAACTGCTAGGTACTTGTACATCCACAAAGTTTTTCCTTTTTTTTTTTCATATTGGACTTTACTGACAAAAACAATATAAATGCATCGTCCTTTATTTTCCAAATCTATGATTATCTATGAAAATTATTAATTTCTGCATGTCTAATCAATCTTTAACATTTGACTCACAACTTAAGAAACGTTGTACAATTTTCTGAAATTTGACTCATAATTTTATAAACACTGAACAGTTTTACAAATTTGTAGAAAGGGCGGAAGAGATAATTCAGATAAATAAATGTGAATTTCCCACTTTAGTGGTCGGTTCTCGCTTGCTAGGTAAATAAAAGGGCTGTGCATTTGAGTTACGTCTTCTTTCATAATGAATCATATCTACTATGATAGGATTTTAAATCCAGTTATTTTAACAAACCGTCTTTTATACCGACACCAAGACCTTATTTGGGACGGACCTCGTAATTTTGAACCACAGTTTGATAAAAAGGAGAACACCTAAGCTGGTACCCCCTCTTCAAACTGCCGCACCACATAAGTGGGAAATCATCTTTCCTGTTCCTTAACACACACCAGATCAGCTTACATGGTGGTTCTTTGGTATACTAAATCTGAACTTTTTTATGAATCCACCACAGCTTTCTCTTGACCCCTTAACTGGTTTATTTTCTTTACTATCTAATAAGATGACACCTTCTATTTTGGGAATATTTTCTTATTTTGATTCAAATGGAAATCCATGGAATACTTGTCTTATCTACGTATACGAAGTCATTTTACTATTGAATTATAATTGTTATGAATGATTTATTTTTTGTTTACAACTATCAAAATTCGATAAATAGATGCACGTACGGCGTACGGACAAACCGGTTAAGGGGTTAAAGGGGGAAATTTTGTTCACCTTTCTATGTTATCATGACGGGGGTTATTCGCTTTATCTATTATAGAAACTAGACCGATATTATTGAGAGGTAAATATTATTAAGAATTAATAAAAAAATCGAATCCTAGAGAATTCCCAATTTGGAAATTTTCCAACTTTGTTATAAATTTTGGAGACCTTTTAGATAAGACTATGAATTAATATTTGTTGTGGAGGTAATTTGTTTCACTTATTGGCACATTCATTAGTTATATTGCTCCAATTGAAAGAAGTTACATAAAAAAATATTGGCATTACTGAAAACTGAAAATCTTCTTTTATTTTAAAGAAAAAAAAGTAGTTACCCATTTATAAAATTAAAATTTTGTCTGGTACATAGTTCCATGCCTTCTTACTTCAACTATATCGAAGTGATCTGCTCGTTCAAAATTATTATATCTATAAGACATATGGCATTTGAGACAAAAGAAAGATTTTGTTTAACATGTTCGTTGATTTGCTGATTTTTTATGAAGGATTCTTATGAATTGAAAGCTTTTTTCTCCAATAATTTATGAGGATGGCCTTAATTATTGATAAATAAATTTTACTTTTCATGTTTTACTCTGTTTTATTAAAATAAAGGATTGAAAATGTAATAATAAATTTTAAAAGAACTTAATATTTGTAGAATGGCATTCTATCGCTAAATTACATCTTGTTGAATAAACATATTGCTAAGTGTTTTTGCATAGAATTACCAAATTAACTATTTTTCGGATAATAAGTCTCTTTAAGAAAACTTTTTTTCTTTACAAAAAAATTGTTTAAAAAATCTTTTGAAATATTAACATTTTTTCCCTTAATATCATTGAAACTTGTTATTGCACAACGATAATTTTGATATCACTTTTATTTTTTGAATTTTAGTCTAAGAAGTGTTTTGTTAATTTAATACTAATTTAATTTTCGTACATTTCATTAAACTTTAAAACTAATATTCTAAATTAAAGGTAATTAGTTATTAATTATGAAATTTAGTATTATTTAGTTATGAAATTTAATTTTATTTAAATTACTTTATTGGTTTAAAAATTTCACTAATTTACTACATTTTTTGAAATTTGAATTCCTTTTTTTTAAAGCTACATGTGTTTATATACATAAAATATATATACATAATTATATATATATATATATATATATATATATATATTTGGCTTATGAGAATACTTTTTTATTTTCATTTTTTACATATATATTTACTGTGTGTAACAACGATATTAAAAGTAATTTTGTGTTCATTTTATTCATGCGAGAAAATTAAGAACAAAGTTTGAAAATGAAATAAAAACAGATGAATCATGCTTCTAACATTTTCAGAGTCGGAAGTTTTCTCAATTAATTTATTTTTGTATAAATGACCGAATTAACAAAATTCATTATGATAATTATATTTCTCTCCTGTTATGTTAATTATTCTAAGAAACTAATCTTATTTACCTACATTTCTGTTATATATTTTAATTACATGTTGGTTTTCATTTACAGTTTCACTAGTGAAATGTTAACAATTTAATTAGGGCAAAATTGTTTTGAAAATTTATAGCCGTGTGAGCTTAATTTTAATTTTATACCGTGGAGAAATCTAAAACAAGTTATTTATAAAGAAGGCAAAGAAATTAAAAAAGAGATTGATTACTTTTTTTCAAAAGTTTAGCTCTTTTTTAAAAAACAAAATTACTTGCAATATAAATTCTAATAAAATACTCTCATAATTGGTGAGCTAGAAATAAGAATAAAAACGATAGTTTGTTATGAATTTACATCTAAATATTTATTTTAAAGGGGCATTTCAGTACAATAATTATTAAAAAATTCACATTGTATATAATTTTTTTTTAAATTTTTATATTGATTTTATGAATATTAATTCTAAAATCAAATGTTTCTTAAATTTATTACGAGGGCCGATATATATTTAGAATCGGTACTTTCAATATTCTATTAGTACGTTATGAAAACATTGTCGTTATTGATGATATGCAAGTGTAAAAATTCACATTTCCATCATTGTAATGTACATTTATTTTTAATCCACTTTTTACTTTTGATAACTGAAGAATTGATTCCAAAATTTTAAAAAAATACTGTACATTTCAAAAGTAAAAAGTGGATTAAAAATAAATGTACATTACAATGATGG
>JAOUZG010032859.1:12645107-12663720 GCA_026289955.1 Argiope argentata | reverse complement strand
ATATATATATATATATATATATATATATATATATATATTATACAATAAAAATGTATATGCAAATAGAGACGCACATTCTATCCACCCAAAGTATATTTTTGCCAATTTTGGTAACTTTGTGTTCAACGTTGTGTTTTGAATGGCGCTAAAAGACATGCAATTCTGAATTATTTGTAGGTATAAATAGTGAAATTAATCCCTTAAAAGTATATTAAAAATGAATTTATTTATCATTTCTTTCTATATATTTAATTAACGTGAATTCATATTGCATTATTCAAAACCCACCTCTCATTCATACATGCTTTTCAAATCATTCCATGGAGTTTTTATTCAAAAGGAATACCTTTTGCAGAGTATTTTCCGCCGCTCGAGAGCACTGCTGTATTATTCAGAGGGAGACCCGGCGGAGTGCATCTTCTGGGAGAATCTCATTTCGGATCCTGCTCGCTTTTATTTACATTTTTCGTCCATTGGCCAAAAGTGCTCTGTTTCTCGGGATTGGGAGCGTTTTGGCGTGGACTCTCGATTTTAAAATAAAGATATTCGGAAAATGTTATTTACCTATACAATGTCTGCGTTATCTCCGGGTGTTTCCGAGAGGAAAGATGTTTCAACAATTCTTTTTGGAAGATTGAAAATCGAATCGGAAGTACTTGCTTCAGTTAACCCAAATAATACACGCATTTTATGAAATTATTCATGAAGCTTAGTTCTGGAGAATTTATAAGAATTCTTGTGGGTCATTATTTAAACAAATGTAATGAATTTAAAATTTATTTGGTATACTGCAAAAGTTATTACATTATAAAAATTATTGCACAGTTTTTTAATGATATTTTTATATGTACGGAAAGTATCATTTTTTTTTATTTTAATAAAGATGTGATTTTTATATCTATTTTCTCTCACATGCTGAAATACTAGAACTCAGAAATTTTATACTGATGTAGATGTTGTTTTATACTGAATTTATATTAATGGAGATGTAGTTTTATACGGAATTTATACTGATGGAGATGTAGTTTTATTCTGCATTTATACTGATGTAGATGCAGTTATATAATGAAATTTATACTCATGTAGATTAATATATTTTAGTATTATTATAACCTAATTGTCCTGTAAACGATAAACTGTATTTAAATTTTGATTCACTCAGTATCTAATGAAAGGCTTCTGTAATTCAATCTATACTTTCAAAAAAGGTCGGTGGTGGTAAAATCTCAGCTTCGAATCGGTGGGTTTAAGGTTAGATACCCGATTCCACCGAAGGAAAATGATATAAGCGGGTCTTATACAGGTTAAATCTGTCGGGTCAAACGTCTTTCCGCTGGTGTAGTGTGTAAATTTGGAGTGATACCAGCTCAGATGCCGTCCTCGTCATCTGACTGTGGTACAAAATTCCGAAATACGTCGCGAAATATCCCTAATGTTGTTATAAAACATTAGGGATATTTCGCGACGTATATCCCTAATGTTCCGAAATACGTCGCGAAATATCCCTAATGTTGTTATAAAACATTAGGGATATTTCGCGACGTATATCCCGACGTAGGATATTAATATAGTTAAACTAAACTAAATCAGAAGCACGTGAACGAGATATTTCAAATTCAATGGCGTAAATGTATCAAATTTGGTATGTGATTTTTTTTGACAGCAGTTATATTATATTTTATTATAGTCTAATATTTTGGACAAAAACCTGTGTAAAAACACAAATTCTCTATTATTAAAGTAAAAGCAAGAGAACTTTGGGTACTCTCCTCCAACTAATTATTGTCAACGTTATGCTTCTATTTTAAAGTTGATTCCCAAATCATATGATGTATTTTACAATAACTTTTGTCATCTGTTATAGTTTCTATACACTTAATTTATAGTTTAGTCTCTCAATGAGTTTTTTGCTTATTTCTTTCAAGATAATGTACCAAGTCTGTAATCTGTATTCTGAATCTTATACCAATCCAGATCGCTTGTTTTCTAATTAACAGTGGAATGACTGGAAACATAAAACGAATATTTTATTTGTGCTAATACTTTTAAGATTTCTTAAATGAGAGGATGCTTATAAAGCTACTTTTTACCATTTCTTCTCTATGACCAAAGAAAAAACAAACTAATATTGTACTTACATATGCTCCTGAAATATGCTTAAGCCGAATTTATTTTGTTCAGCAATAAAGTTTTTGGAAGTTGTTTCTTGGCGTGAAGGAAAGCAAAATAAAATTTCCTGGGAACATTTAGGGAAACAGATATACCTCTTAAATTAAGAGCCACTGAAACAGAAGTGCGTGTTGGCATTGAACCAACAAGCAATGACGTAAGCAGGCCAATGGCACCAAAATCTGCGTACCAGTATTATAGAATTCTGCCAATGGAGAGCAGAACCAACTTGTGAAATAATTTGGAAATAGACTGCCATGCCATGCATTTATTTAAGTGCTAGAATAGATGGTAGAATGCCTCCTGTTAACTGTTTCTTCTCGGTAAGGTTCCCTCTCAATCCGCTTTGCATGTGGTTCTTAAAAGAGATCTCTGTCCACCTCATCTTTGATCTCAGTTTCGCTCGCAAAGACTAATATATTGTTACAAGCGGGCGAGCGCCGCGGAAGCATACCAAAGTTGGTGACGTTTAAAGAGAGCTTCACGCCAGCCGAGTTGGTTTGGCGAAAGGAATAGTCTGGTAACCGTTGGATCATACGTGAAGCGCCACGTTGCTTCGCGTGCTTTTGGGCGCGTGCTCGGTTGGCTATATAAGGGACGGGTAGCCGTAGTTCCGGCAGTTATTTAGTTGAGTTTCCTCGTCCAAGAGAAACGTCTCGATGGACTAGTGGAGCTGTGTTTACGTTTGCTGTTACCTTTGTATATATTGAGCTCGCTGAGATTTACTGTTTGCTGTACTATACGATATATGTTTTGCAGTCTGTGTTTATCTGAAGTTTTACTTTATCAAGTTATCCTGTAAATAACTATAAATAAATTTATTTGTGCTGCCCTCAAATCAAGTCCATTCAATCCGAACCCGCTACGCTGAAAACGTAACAATATGTTACTGCATCTGCTAAAGTTCTTGACTGGGCATCCTTTCTTCATTAGCAACAACATGTAAACTGATTCCTGACTTTGCTTTGCTGTAAAGAAGTTGACTGAACTTCTTCTTGCACCAGTAAGCATCTGTAGAGGAGTCGGTACTGCTTACTACTATTTATAAAAAATGCATAAAAATCTCTGAAAGTTGAAAAGGATGACAGCAAAAGGAGGAAAATACCGTACTGGTGGAACTAGATAATCCTAAATCTCTAAAGGGGTATTGCATTAAAAATTATCAGTTTTTTTTACCAACTGTTTGAAAGTATGTAGGTTTCCGCTGTTGTAAAACAATAAATTGGAAAAATATTGAGACTTTCAAAAGATTTTCTTTAAATCGATTGCTTATTTTTTGTTTAATAGGAAATAGGTGATTCGGGGGGGGGAGGAGAAACTTCATTGATTAACCACTTTGTGGTTAGAGGTCAAGTGCATTGAAGAGGATGTCAATTGGTGAATCGGTCAGTCTCACGGACGGACTTTGATAAAGATAGCAATTGGTCACAATATAATCTCTTGATACAGCATTAATTGGTGGTGGAGTGGTCATTTATACACAAGAAGAAAATGCATCAGTACGCAGAGTTGATATGTTGAAAAGGTAAGAAATTATGGTGTTTCTTATGGTAAAAGTTATCAGAAAGAATGCTCCGTCCTGGCATACGGGTAGTGTGTCCTTCCCGTGATCTAGGGGTCCCGGATTCAAGTCCCGGTTCGGGTACGGTTGTTCTACTGTGTTCTATCTGTAAGGAGTGTGAATGCGCCTCCTGGTAAAGAGGGGATGTGCAAGCGAATGTGATGAGAGAGTAACAAAAATCGTATTCTTGGCCTTAGTTGGCTCTACTACAAAACAGGAGACGCTTATTAGGCTTAAATAGCTGACTGCCTCAGCCAGCTTGTCCATAGCAAGTGCCATAAGAAAGAACAACAACATCTGAAAGTATTTTGCATTGGTTTCAATAAATGTCTGTAGGTAATTGTGCCTTGTGTTTATTTAAACTCTCTGTGTATGTTATTTTCTAGAACGTACCACATATATAATTGTACTTGTAATAAACAATGTTTTTTCCATTGTATCATGAATCCTTAGATATATTCAGCAGGTATTGGGGCATTTCCGTTAAAGTCTTTATTCCATACTTTCCAGTGATCAAGACCAAGATCCGGAAGTTGCAGAAGAGCAAGCTGGCGTGCAAACGCGCTCGCATCTTGAAGATCCGAGAGGGGGTGAGCCGCAAGGAGGTGCGCAGACCCACGCTACAGCACGCCAACATGACCTCCTGCTGCGGAGAACTGGCCCGACACGCCGGCAAGAAGGCCCGACTCCTCATCATGGGCAACCGGGACGGAGAGGGACTCACCCCCACCTTCATCATGGAATGGCAGAACACCGTGGCCTTCAAGGGAGCCCTCAAGTGAGTACTATATATATATACATAATATAAAATGTCTCTATCTTTGAACCACAAAACCTCAAAAGATAGTTAATGGGTACTGGAGATATTTATACCATTTTGTAGAGCATTTGTCAGGGAAGGTTTTAGTACAATGATATCCTATTAAAACAATGAAAATGGAATTTTATAATTACGATCATAACTTACCACGGAGCTGGGATGGCCTGGTTTGTTGAGAATTGGACTCGTACTCCTTAGGTTATGAGTTCGAAATTCATCGGCCAAAAGATTCCTCGAGGGTGTGGCGGCTGGCGTTTGTAAAATCTGTCGTGCCCACAAATTCCTCCATGTCGTGAGTAATACCACTGGGGGTACTGGGTCTGAGGGGATCGTTCTCTGTTTCAGGTCCAAATTACAATCTGAGATGAATGAAGTCCGTCCTCTAAAAAGGGCTGTGATGTGTGTGTGTAGCTAAGTCGTTTTCTTGGCCTTGATGGCGCTACTTGTAAAACAAAGAGAGATATTTCTTAGGCTTAAAATCTGCTGATCGTATCAGCGGTGGCTTGTCCAAACGGCAAGTGCCATTAGTCACAACACACAACACGACATAACTTTGCACTTATCTGAGCATGCGCACCTCAAACTCCGCACGTACTAATAGCAAGAAATGTGGTATGCATGTGGAATACATTTTTTTTCTTTACGCATGATTTTATACAGCGATTTAAAACTCATTATGCCCCCAAATTAGAAAATCCAACCTTGATCGAAAGAGGAAAGAAACGTTAGGTTAGCGGATATCAGAGAAATAATGTCCACACTTAGGGAAGAAGAGTCTTTTGATGAGAGAAATAACCGGCTTTCTTTAAATCACACTCAGAATGAATCTCCTGGGTAGCAAAATGATCGCCTTTCTACAGACATATCCTATTTTTACCTTTGCAACAGTCTGAATTTTTCCGGATGTGTGCTGCAAAAATTGTTTTGTAGCTATTTTTGATAATTTCTAAACATATTTTTATGTTTGATGCTGCGTAACATGCCCATGTTATATCGGGTGGATGTTAGACTTAAGTTTAAAGCTAATTTTTCTTCTTGGATGTACTCCACGGGCAATGCCGTGTGGATACTGCTAGACTATTAAAAAAAATTCTTTTTTATCCTTTCTTGATTCGCAGTGTGTTCTCTAGCAAGCTGGAATGCAAAGGTAGATTCATTTACATTTAAGTTACTCTTTGCCAACATAAGTTGTTGTTGTTAGAAACAGTCAAAGTTAGCGATAGAAAATAACTTTTTAGCCTCTAACTTTCACGATACTGTAGTTACCCAAAAACTTTCATTACAAAAGTTGTTTGTCTTTACGGGTTGCTAATTTAACTAATTTGATCCATTTTTCTACCATCAATATTAAAGATACTATAACGAAAGAAACATTTTCAACTTCCACCATTTCCAACCTTTTGAACTAGATGGGCCAAATCCGAACTCGTCAGAAATTTTTACATTTCTAACAACATATTGCAAACCTGTTAATATCCAAACAAAGTTACTCTAGTTATATAAAATATAAACTTACAAACGAAGGGTAGACTGAGGTTCTATGCCCATGATCAGTAAATAAATGGAGAAATTTTCTCTAAGTCTTATGGTGAAAATCATTGCAATAAGCAGTTTTCCTATAGGGATCTGCTTAAATACATTTTTCGCATTCGAAACCTATAAAAAGGAAATATTGTAATGTTAATGAACTCGAAGCAAAATTTCTTCACATTAATGAGATGGAAAAAAAAATTTGTAAAGGGATCGAAAGAAGTATCTAAATATCTCTCAAAATTTGAATAAAATCCGTCAAACGAAAATCTGTCTGTCCATATCCACTTAGCTCTTTTTGTTTTTAACTAATCAAATCTAACTGTATAAAACTGAGCATACTGATGTATCAAAAAAAATTATGAATAAATTTATACAGAATTTCAGCTATTATATATTATTAAATTTTGGACTAGATCAATCAAAGAGGAATATTTTTGGGTCTGTATATTCGTTTGTATAGGAATGTGATTATAAAAACATGTAAAAATTTAAAATAAAAAATGGTATGTTATTTCATAGATATAGTCGTAGATCTGAGCCAAATTTTAGGTTTAATTTAGGTTCGTTAGAAAGGAAAATGTCCAAAAAGCATATGCACTTTTCTTTTCAAATATGCGCCGTATTCCATCATCAATCATAAGGAAATGTTTTTGCTTTCGAACTGCTGAGTCTTGCCAGGGTTTGCATTTCTTCTATTCAGAAATGTAAAGTAAATTAGATATCACAATAGAATGTTCTTACACTCACAAAGTGATATTGCTTGCATCTTATAGATGAAATCGAATATCGAAAGCTGAAAACCACAGAGTATCAAAGCAAGATTGGCGTTTAACCGCTGATGCCAATAATATATATAAAATTCTTTTGGACTAAATTGGGAAACGAAAATTAAAATGGAGACCAAACACAGAAGAAAAATGAAAAAAAAAATTTTTTATATAATTTATTATGGAAATGTCCCGACAGAATGTGAAATTCCTTATTAAAAAGGAAATTACTTTAAAATCCACTGCTATGTCTTTCGGATGTAAATTGTTCAGCTGTATATATTTCTTAATTAGTCGCCAAGTTGGCGCAGGTTATTTTCGTCGCCAAAATTCATTGTTTACCGAAGACTTACTTTTCTATGTGTGCAATCGATGATTTATATACCTTGGTTAACACTGCATTTTTTCCCCACACTAAAGCTGTTGATTAGACATGGTAAGCATATAAAGTAATTTCAAAATGATGAATAATTACTAAGCCTAAAGAATAAAAATGTAATTTTCGTCAGTTTTGTGATTATTGTGCCTCATAATCTTTGGGAATCTTTGCAAACATCTTTGGTAATGGTCTCAATTTATGCCCGAAAAACACTAAAATTACCAAAAAAATACATTAATATATTATGAATCTGTTGGTGTTAAACCCATAGAAAATGTGAATCCTTAATTTTTTAAAAAAGTGACAGTCAAGGTTTTATTGTAACATCTGTGAAAAGTTTGTTTATTGTTAAATATTAAAATGATTTTATTAACTATAATGCATTTTAAAAGTAAAATTCTATAAAATAATGTCAGAAAAATCGAAATTAGAATTAAGGTCGAAATAAGAAATAAATTGGAATAATGGAAGAAAAATACATTTTAATTTTTCTTTTTTATTAATAAAGTTCATTAAAAAAATCGGCGATATTTTTAAAATTTGCAATCAACTATTAAAAGTCTTATTAAATTATTATAATATATCAAACATAAAGACTGTTTCAAATTCCCTATATTACATCAAAAATAAACCAAAATGTGAAATGGAAACACTTTGACTTGAAATCTGAATAATGAATGATAAACACCAGTTGAAAACTACTTAAAAGTTTGGGTAAACTTGTTCATTTTAAACAAATAAGGAACCACAATAAATTGCTTTGAAGTTAACCCCAAACGTGAAATGTACCTGCGTTATAGATAATATGCTGGGAGATTACAAATTAATGTATTAATTCCAAACATACCAAGCCAATGCAGAAGACGTGTTCGTTACAAACTACATCTTTTCCCAATACTATTTGAAATAACTCTTGTGATGAAGAAACACCCAAATTCTTCCGAAACTGTTAATAATAATACAAAGCCGGGCGGAATGGAATGTCGTTTACTCTAGTTAATTTTGAGGATTATATACCGAACGAAAAACAGTGAGAGTACACTGGGAAAATGTTCGTATGTGGAAAGGAGGGTGGGAGGGGGTGGAGAAATGAACAGAAAATCTGTTAAAATTGTATGAATGGAGAAAACATGGAATGGGAATCGACTTGTTATGCATAGCAAGGATAGTTATTTTAAATTTGTAACGTACTGAAAATTTGTAAAGAAGTTTAAGGAAACAATTGTGCTAAAATAGACAGAGTGAACGGGATTTTGCAGGTATCAGAAATTTACTGAGATGATTAATGGATTATTAATTTTCCTTTATAATTAAAATTGTTTTTTCGTGAAGAAATTTATTAATTCTTTTTATTTACAAGGATATTCTATCACATTTCCCCTCTTAAATAATATTAATGATGAAGCTTAAGGAATTGTGTTGGGATTATTACTTAAAGATAGATCATTGTCAATTTTTTAAAAAGTTCTATTCAAATGTAATTTTAGATTGTGGATTATTTAGATTCACTGTTTTCAAGCAGGAAGGGTTTTCCCAAGCCTTTCTCGCTTATCCACCCCAGAAAATGGATTTAACAAAACAATGATTTTTTTTTAATTCAAACATTTCCCAACTCTTATCTAACAAAATAAAACTTGTTTTTTGAAACTTTTGCATTTTTATAGTTTAACATATTTTATAATTAATTATTCTAAACGTCATGATATATTACCGTTATCTTTTATTGCGAATCGATTAATTTTAGAGAGGCTTTATCTAATAGATGAAATTTTTCATAATTGAAAGAAATATATTAAATGCTAATTGAAAATATTAATTATTATGTTATTACCAAGAGCACACAGCTATATAATATTTAAAAAACTGTACCACATCAGAAAGAATTGCATTTTGAATGGACACAAAATGAAAATGACACTGGAACTGGTATCTTCGATTTCATATTATGACATAAGAACGTTTTACTTGAACATTAAAGCAAAAAATACAATCCACCAAATTAAATATGTAAAAAAATTCCTCTGAAATAGATAATCCTAAAGATCTTTAGAAAAAAAAAGTTGTAGAAAAATGTCTCGGTTTTTTCTTTATTTTTTTCCCTCATATGTAAAATTAGCTAAGCAAAAGTAGCTTTGAAATTGAACCTGAATTTTTCTTCTTTTTTTTTCCAGTATTCCTTATTTTTTCTAGCACTTTTTTTCTAACGGAGTTGGATAAAAAATATGAATAAAAAAATAAAAGGAAACTGCGAATTATCTAAGATAAAATTCTAACTTAGCTCTACCCTATTCGAACGAAAAGCACCGAGTTTCTTAAGTAAAATGTTTTGTTTCATTTTTTTAACAGTAAATTCCGATAGGTGAGACCTCTAAAAAAATAATAAAGGTACTTCGGGTGGGGGAGGGAGGGTATATATAGAAAAAAAAGCGAGTCAGTAAATGCATAAATAAAAAATTCATACGCCGTCTTTACTTTATATCAACTAATGAAATTATAGGGCATAATTATGTCTCGAATCGTTTTTTTTATCATAGCCTTTAATCTTCTAAAATAGATAAAAGTTACCTCTTTTTTTTATTTCTTACATTTTCTCCTCAGGAATCAAATCATGCTTAATTTTCTTTCCTGCCATGCAGAATATCATGGCCGAATAATTCTATTTTGCCCCCTGTAGAAAGTTATTGAGAAAAAGAAAAAAATATATGATGCCGTTCTCAGAGTGAATATAATTAAATTTAGTTCGGAAAATAAGCAGTTCACGGAAGATCTTAAATAAGAAATTTATTCGAGATTTAGCTTTTATTTGATTTTATGAACGTCGCTTTGCCAACGAAGAGTAAATTAAAAGTGGTAAATTTTTTCACATCATGAGAAATCATTGGAAAATTTCTTTTTATATTTTGAAGATAGGTAAACCTTTTATGTATTCCTGTTATATTTGTACATTTTCTTTGTTGCCAATTCTTATATGAAGTTAATAAAGTTTCACAGGAATGTTTTACTTATACGGATAATATTTATTACATACTTTCTTCAATATTGGCAGAATTTAAAAATAAATTTCAGTTATAAAATTATTTTATTTTATGCAAACGATCTAATTTAATACAAAATTCTTAGAAACAAAGAAATATTAGTTGATGGTTTCTAACTCAGCTGCAATGGTTCAAATTATCTAATTCCTTGCATTGACTTTTAAAATAATACAAGGGATGTTCAAATGAAAAGGTACGAAACGTTGTAGCTATGTAATCGTTACATATTTGCCTATGCAGCTATGAGAGAACGTAGCGAGACATCTAAAGGTGTGATTGGAGTAGATCGGAGCATGCGCGAAAGAGAGCAGAGGTTCCCCCAAAGAGTACCACCCAACTGATGTGGCATTGCACAACTTGTTGAATTCCTCGATTGGTGAAGGACTACTTACTCCGACGTGTAATGTGAGACACTCCGAAGACTATGCAGATCCATAAAGGACAAAAGATAGAGGCTACTCATGGTGAATGGTGTTCTGCTCTATTGTAACGCGCTTCCACACTTCTCTAGAGTCACATACGCGGAACTGGCCAAATTGAAGTGGAAGTAACTCGACCATCCATCCTAAAGCCCGGACATGTCTCCCTGCGATTTTAATGCGTTTCGTCGACTTAGAAAACATCTGAAAAGAAAGTGCTTCAACTCAGACGGCAAACTCAAAGACGCTGTGAAGGATTGTTTCCCGTAACGGTCACAAGAATTCAGAGAACAAGGAATCCTTCTGCTCGTTAATCAATGGGATCGTTGTGCTCATGTTGTGTATACTTTGAATAAAGTCTTCATTCATACCCATAGTGTCGTTTTGTACCTTTTCATCCATTTGAACATCCCTTGTATTATAGTCTTATTAGAATTTTGTCTCAAAGTTTTAAATTTTCCTCACTGCATCTGAAAAATAAAATGTTATAGTAATAATATACGTTCTGTTAAGAATAAGATAACCTAACCTTCGGAAGTAGTTTTCTCGAAATTTTCTTGTATGTTTTTTAATAAAGGTGTTTTACAACCTTCTCCGCATAAATTTCTGAGCACGACAAAAAAAAAACCTGTGTGGTATTGGTGAACAAAGTTAAAAATTGTCGATCATTGAACTTGAATCAGAAATTTTTTACTATATCTAGCACGCGATCTCTTTGGTTATTAATCGCTAGCACGTGGTTAATAAAGAAGTATAAGGGAATCTAATATATATTTTTGGGACTTTTTTTTATTAATTTCGAATAGAATCAAAATTAGATACAAAATTACAATTAACGCCGCAATGAAGATCATAAAAGATCATAGATATATATATTTATTATTTTCACTTATTTAATTCCTTTCGTTTTTGAGTTATCGCGTTTAAATGCGAGAAATTTACAGATCGATAAACGTCCAAAATCTTGACATATTTGTTTCCAAATTTGATATCGGTACAGATCTGCACTTGTGATGCTCAATATGCGTGAAAGTAAATTGAATGTCTATAGTACAACATTCTGTCAAAGTTTGTATGAAATCCATACAAAGGATATGCGACTGGCTGGCTGTTTGCAAATCAACGCGAGAACAACAAAACGAAAAGATCTATGCAGATAATAATTACTAAATAATTTTATCATCTAAATCTTGAAACAAAGTCAGACTCGCATTTATATAAAAGTAATAACTCATAAACGAGACATAAATCAGTATTTTTTAAAGTTATTTCAGTACTTTATGATTATAACTATAGTTTGTATCAAATATTGGTTTGAATCAGTGGTTCAAAATACATTTTTTTCTCACGGTAGATTCAATAAGTAACATTGCATGATTCCCACGATACATTCGTATTTCATAACTATTGTTCTCCAATACTGTGTAAAATTTTCGCGGCCTGCCCTTAAAACCACGTTTTATTTAGAGGGAGGGGGATAAGAACTTCGTTGGAGATTAAGTAAGAGAATTTTATGGAGACCACTACTGCAAGTTTTATTCAGGAAGTCTTTTTTTAAACTCGAGTCTTTTTCCAACCGGAACGGGTTAGATAGGATCTATTCTAATTAATCATACTTAATCATACTCATATTATAAAAGAGTGAGAATATAAAGGGCGGGACATTTGTGGCTCTCTAGTATTTCTGTTCTGAACATTAAGTCTCACTATTATTTTAGGAAAAAAATCTACAACCAACGTCTTGAAAACGTTTATATTTTAGGATTTTTTTACTTAGAATGCCTAAATTAATATTTTTTAACAATTGGGGCATAGTTTGCTAAATGGAATTGGGCACTTAAATAACGTTTTGTGGAACAACGTTCAATGAGATTTAGAATTCATAAGCTTCTATTAGTGTAAAATTTATTTCATAGTACGCATGCATCCTAATATTCTAGGATTTAGTATGCACCAGACTCTTCTTACTTGGTGTTTTGTTGGTGGTATGAGATCACAAGCCTGGGTGCCGAAACCAGAACTGGGCCTACAAGCCACTGTGGCCCCTAATCACAGATGAGCTAGGGTTTAAAACTTTGAAATTCAAATTTTAATTTGATATTTAAGATTATTCGCTTTATTTAGATTAATTAATTAAAATTATTCATTCGCATACCGGGCATTTTTCCATTTAGAAATATATGAGTGCAACATTGGTGATTATTAATATTATAATGAAACTTGTTTTAATCTGGTCCACCGAAGGACTCAGTGGTAGACATTTGCAGACAATTTTTTATTATTTATTTTCAATTCTCGTCTGTTCTAGAATGTTCTTATAATTTCTGTATCTTTCTAAATTTAAAGAATTCGTGTCATTTTGTCGTGAATAAAAGCAGATATAAGGTTTAGTTCCTTGAATAAGTTTTAACCCCTTGCAGTCCGAAAAATAATTGCAATATTATTCACCTAACACAAAGACTTGTTTATTGCTATGAAAAATAAATATATATAATTCTTTTTAAATGATTTCTTTGAAAAATTAATCCACATCTCTTAACCATTATGTAGGCGTTTTTAACAATTAAATTTGAAAAATAAATAATTAAAACGTCAAAATGATGCACAGCCTTGAATGTCGAGTCATACGCGGCATCGAGCCGCATAGGGTTAATTTAAGATTAATGAGTCCTTTCATTGACTTCAGGTAGCGTAGTTTATCTACGCTAACTTAATTTACGCGATAATATAAATTTTGAAATCATAAAATTTATCTTTAAGGATTATTTAATGTACGTATCTTATATAACATCTACAAATTATGTTCACTTTTTTCAATTTACAGACGACCTTACTTTCTTTACATTCTAGTTAGACAAGATCAAAAAGCAATCATCAAACAATTTCCGAAACTTTTAACGCAAATTTTGCTTCTTTCAACTTCTTTTCATGTATTTTTTTATACTTTGTATTTCCATTTATATTCTATCTTATACTTGATTCTTAACTTACAGAATGGAAGAGAAAAAGCATTACTTTTAAGCAATTCCCAATACAATTTTTTTATGGAACAAATCTTATCCAATTCAAACACCTAGTGTTACTGAAGATAAATTGGCGATTTCTTTTCTTTCAGCTGCGTTTGCTCAAGCGTTTTAAGCTTCGTTGAGTACAATGTATTTTGATAAATTCGAAATCCGTAAAGTACTTTAAGTCTCTACTTTATTTGAATCGTCTCTGCTATTTCAGATTATTCAACACTTCTGTTTTTTTAATTTGTTCAAAGAAAAGTTAGTATTTCTTATAAGTAGGATTTCCTTTATTTGAATCGCACTGTAAAAGAAAACATATAAAGATCGATCCTTTTTGCACACGAAATATTGTAACGTTGAATCAAATGAAGTCAGAACTGCGATTGACTTTGATGAATTTGGCTAGCTCTTTTCGTTTTATAAAGATGTGGAAATTTCCTCGACTACTGAAATGTAATGTAAAAAATTTTGATTTGCGAGGAAGTATTTAACTTGTAGATTTTTGATATGAAAATAAAACCAGCTAAAGTAGTCTGCTAAAAACTTTATCGCATACTCTCTTATAAATTTGTCATGTCAGAGAGCGCCTTACATGGCACAATAATTACGACTTTACTTTTGAAAAATTAGTATGCGGTTTATAAATATTTCCAAAAATTGAATCTGAGTTTTAGACACGTTTTCTTCAACTGAGTGATGCAAAAAACAATTGACTCAAAACTGCACTTATAGTCCCAAATTTCCGTGCAAAATTTTATATATCGAAGTCATTGAGTTTTGAATGATCGTGTTTACATGTTTTTGAAAGTACAGACCGACAGACAGTCAATCCTTTGTTGAATAAGGTTTAAAATTTGGCAGGTGTCTACTCTATAGATGTTAAATATTCGTACCGAATCTTAATCATTTATCTCTCTGTTTTGCAACTATCGTGTTAATTTATATTCGTATAGCTATATAGAGGGATTTTTCTGTGAACAGAATTTACTCAATATATGATAGAAATTTGCAAATTTGGTGTAAAAACCGTATAACGAACGTCAACCATCTAGTCCAAATCGTTTTTGAGTTATCTTTGTTATAGACAGACAGACAGACGGATATAATCCAATTTTTATCCAATTTCCTACTTGATAATCGTAAAATAATTCATATGAAAACGTTAAAATTAGTCTGCGTGTGCAAAAACAATACATATTAATACTGTATATATCATTACAAAAGATTTAACAACAATGCAGATAACTTCAAATAATAAATGGAATATTTTTATTTTTTCCATCTTATATATATATATATATTTGCATCTACTTTTATTTGTATTCTAAACAAAGATGGCAGGCTGTATTTGTGTATTTTCCCCGCCATATCGCTTTTTCTTCCAAAACTATCACCCAATCTTTTTCTGCAGATGACAGCCCTGACGCACACGAAGGCACTCGATTTTGCCGCCACTCCCCCCGTGATTCATTGTCCACTTCCACACACATCCATCTCCAAACATCCATCTGCCTTGTTTTATTTATCTCACACAATTCCCCTCCGAAAAAAAGTGTGAGGGAGAGATAAAAAAAATGAACAACTCAACTCCACACCCAGCTGAGGTATCTATCGTATCTGACATATGGTGTCAGACTTCGTTTTTACCGATAACAAAAAGTTTCTAAATCCAACAGCGATACATTTCATTTCTCTCACACTTTTTTCTCTGGTAGAGTGTGTCGAAACGAACCTTTTCTTTCACACTGACACTTATCAAACCGGGGGAAGGTACTTTGGGGACATCTCGACTCGAGGGATAACCAATGAGTCACATTCCAGATGGCACAACAGTGTTCAAGTGCTCTTCAAGTCGAGCAATCCATCTTCGTCCGCAGACACTTTACTGAGTCACCCACCGTGTGCCCTGTTCCTCTGGGCCAACTGGGGGATCCCTACCCCAACTGAGCAATCCCTCCAGCTTAATATATAAGTAAATAAGCACCAGGCTGAAAAAGGTTCCAACAAAGAGGCAGCTGACAGGAGCATTGACTTTTTATTTCCTGAAAGTGGTTTGGCGACATTTTGTAAGTTCAAAGAATGTAGCAAATAGTTGTTTTTTCGGCTCATAATCCGCTTGAAATTTTTTTTATTCATACGTCAGCAGTTTGAATAATGAAAGGAAAAAGTGGTGAATGTTTATACTGTTTTTCTTCAACATTCTTGTTGGATTTTGGCAATATTTTCAGCTTTTTTCGGTCGAAGGCTAAAATATAAGAGGTTTAGGCATTTTATAGCTGAAAGTAGAGTACTAGGAAATTTTATAAATTAATCAATTAAATTTTTATTTTTATTTATCAATTTTTAACTTAATATATCAGTGAATTATTTTAAGATAATCTTCTATTTTAGTAAGTTTTTGAACATGTCCTTATTAATAATTTATTTATCAAGAATAATGATCGTGTTTTGTTCACGTTTAAACAGAATATCATTAAGATTATTGTTTAGTGTTTATTAATATTATGACAACAAAATGAGAGTAGTGGAATATATAACAATTTGACTAAGTGTTAATATCATCATAATATTTTGTAATTCATAGAATTGGCATTTGTAATTTATTAATTTGACAACTAAGCTAATAATATTTATAGTCGATATATTTGTGCCCTATTAATTCGACAACTAAGCTAATAATATTTATAGTCGACAACTAAGCTAATAATATTTGTAGTCGATATTTTTGCGCCCTATTAATTCGACAACTAAGCTAATAATATTTATAGTCGATATATTTGCCCCTTATAATATATTGATAAGTCGATATATTGCGCCCTATTAATTTGACAACTAAGCTAATAATATTTGTAGTCGGCAACTAAGCTAATAATATTTATAGCCGATATATTTGCCCCTTTATCAGTTTTAATGTTTGGTTTTTTTATATATTTTGCTCTTTTGTAACAGAACATGTGTTAATTAATCTCTAACAAGGAGGGTAGTATTAACAGGCATCAGAGATAATGTTGCTAGGATAACAGTTCATAGAAAAGTAGGCTTTTTACTTGTGAATAAAGTTTTTCATTATACTTAAACTAAAAAGTATTATCAAGTATAGATGATGAAAATAGGCTTCACACGAAACAAGTAACTGAGTGGACGTTATTCACGGCAAGTTATAATTTCAATAAGCTTTGAATGAATTTTGCTTATTTTACGGCAATTTCAGGCAACAAAGTGTTTTCTTGGTGGTGGGGGGGCTTCAGTATTTTATATATATATAATGCGTGGTCGAAAAGAAGAGGCTTTTGGTATTTTCACTTCAATTTATTTCATCACGAGTGGTACAATTAAAACGATAAAAAACAGAGATACGTCAGTTTACATCGCGACACAAGAGTAAAAAAGTCATTTTCCTTCAGTGATTTTAAAATGAGATTTCGACAGAGACTTCTTTGCTGCGTGTCGATTTAGGAAAGAGACTCCTTACTATCTATAAGAGAATGTTATAAACATTTGAGATTTTTACTCCTTTGCTTAGAGCGTTAGAACGTGTGAATTGAGCAGTTTTAATAGCGCAGTTATAGAATTAATAAAATAAAAGATCGGAATTAGATAGGGAAATAAGTCTATTTAAAATGAAGATTAATTCTAAGAGAAAATTAGAATTAGAGAAGTTTAATTCTAAGAAAAAATTATAAAATTAATTAAAGTTTAATTTAGATTTCAGAAATATTATTACGTTCACACGAAGGAAAATAATTTAAAAAAACCAGGCAGAATTAATTTGCAGAAATTAAATTTTCAGAATATTCTCTTATCATATTAATTACAAAATTTTGTTGAAATCTATTATTGATATCTACTTGGTTTATGTATGTGCGAAAATCGCAAAAAACAAAATTAATTAAAAGTATTCGAAAACAATTGTGAAAATTTAGTATTCGTTTAGAACTCTAAAACTTAGACAAATAGAGAAAGCAACAACATTTAAATATCAATTCATCTTGAACTTATTTTTCCAACAAGCCGTTCGTTTAAAATAAAATACTTTTTTCTAATTAGCGGTTTAATCCCACCATTCCTCTTCGGTTAAATTTGCAGAAACTATTTCCAAGTCTTTTTTTAAAAAATAATATTTGTTTATACGCTCCGATTCATAAGCACATGCACAAAAGGCAAAGCGCGTCGAAATCTTTAAATTTGCATACTTAAATTCTTTTGGTTCTCTTGCTCGGGTGAAAACCATTAATCTACATTTCTTCTGTTTGGCTGAATTTCCGACGAAATTTCGTTCTTTTTTTACGAGTATAATTGCAAAATAAACCGCTTGCAGGGATTCAATCTTTTTGCAATGATAATTGCGCTACTCGATAAAATCTATTGTTCAGGGTAAACTTTTACTAATTATTCCGGCCATAAAATAGGTAATTTAAATTTTAAATTTGATATGATGTTTTTGAAAGGCTTTGATTCTTTATAACCGAGTTTCTGTCTTTTTCGAACAAGTATAATTGTTGGTTTTGGGAAATAGTTTGTGTTAAGGCAATTAACTCTTTTGTCAGGTATTTTCTTTGAGTGGATGTTTAATGAGCTTGAATAGTTTATAATTTAAATAATGTTTGTCGTTTCTTTTGGAGGCACAACGCTGCGAAGGATATTATTTCTTAAATGTTCATGCCCACTCATGGAGGTATTGGTTTTCTTATATTTTGTGCACTAACACATAAATTAATTTAATTATCTTGCATATTTATCCATTTTGAAGATAAGTCTGGTTTTTTCTTCTCTGATTCATTGCTTTAAAATTTAAGATAAGTTTCAATTGTTTGTGGGATTTTAATTGCCATTCTTATCATCATCATCAATACAAACTTTGGTTATTGTTCTAATTATGATATTATTAAAATAATGTGTGTGTGTGTGTGTGTGTGTGT
>JAOUZG010032859.1:12584817-12640600 GCA_026289955.1 Argiope argentata | reverse complement strand
ACACACACACACACACACACACACACACACACACACACACACACACATGGTATTACTTAACCAATCTTATGTTTTGTACTGTTCATTATATTATAATGCTTAGTTTTTTCCCAAGTCTTTGATATATTAGAAATGACCTAGAGATATTATTTTTGAATGATAAAAAATATTTTATTTTTCTACTAGTTGTATTATTTCCCCAGCAAGTACATTATCCACATAAATGAACATAAAAAATAATTTATTTTTCTACTAGTTGTATGAATTCCCTAGAAAGTAGATTATTCACATACATGATATTATTGTGTCCCTATTTTGTGAATTGTAAAAGTGGGTGAATTCAGTAATCATATCGGTTTATACTGTTACAAAAATTCATCCTTTAGGCACACCGTGCATCAAGTTAAACGAATACTACGATGAATCACGACGCTTTATTCCACAGAAAAATACGAAAACACAGGTAATAAAAAGCAGTCGAAAGATACATGAAAACAGAACTACCAGAAACAAACATCATACTTTTAAAAGGAAATCATGAAATAAGAAATAACTAAGGCTAATGAGTATTTCATTGTGTGATTTGTACGCAAAGAAAAGAATGAAAGGGAAGGTATGCATCTCATTTTTTATAGTCCCGAAATATCGACTAGTGTTTAGTGAGACTCCTAACAAAGATATCGCCATCTTGAATCTTTGCCCCTAACAGAGATATCATTAAAATAATTCTAATTTATTTTAGAATCTTCTTTATCTGCAAATGATAGTATTGCTGTTCATTAAAAAAATTTAAATCTTCCTTGCTAACTATACGACTACCTGTAACAATGTATTCCTTTTCAAATTTTATAATTGATTTGAGGGTATTTATTTAATTGTAAAGATATAGGTACTACATGCTATGTATCATTATTCTCCAAAACTATAAAAATTTATTTAACTCAATACCGGAAATATTTTAGTTTCAAAACATCAATTGCATGCATTTTTGAATAATTCAACTCTATTCTGCTTGTAAAAAATACAAAGTCACTTAATTTTCCAGAAATTAATCACCGCAAATAAATTGATACACCTTTTCACCTTTCACCTTTCAAGGAATTTCACGGCTTTGCCTTTTTAAATTCCATAATTTATTACTTTATTAAGCATGTGAAGATTTTGGACTACCGTTTCCTTCCTTATGTATAAAAACGCACTTAACCCCTTCGCGTACAATGACGTGTCTGACACGCGCATCGAATGACTGAATTTTTATTTTCAAGTCTGCAACTAAGCAACAGAATTTAATTAAATACGAAAAAAAATCAATTCGAAACGATTTGGTATCCCAAATGTTCCATATATTATTTAAAAAATCAAATTAACAATAAATGACCAAAATAGGTTGTGTCATTTAATTAGAAAGTTAAATAAATTCGTATGTCAAGTGGTTAATTTATCGTAAAATTTAAAACAAATACTCTAGTAAAGGCCAGCTAAAATCAATATTTTTTCGAATTATTTAAATTTAAGTTTGTGCCAATAATTGTGGCTCAAAAACATCAAATACATAGCGTTTAAAAATCTTACATTTTACCATAAATAAAATGAAACTGCTTCAGATAAGCCACCGAAAAAACAAATCCCTAACCTTTTTTTCTCTTGGAAATTAATTTTGGGAAAATGAGCTCGTCATCTGAATTCAAACGTTTCGCCAAATCCGCAGAGAGTATTTCTGGCGAATCATTCGTAAAGCCATTTCGAAGAGAAATCGGGAAATGGCTTTTAGAAAAATTCTTCGAATCTAATACGGAGAGGTTTTCTTGTTCCACAAAAAGCTTTTGTAATTTGGAAGTGCGAAGCGTTCCCGGAGTTTTAAAAGCTGTTTAACCACTTTCGCACCTGTTTCGATCCGCTTTTAAAAATTTGCAGAATCACCAAAACGAGGAAGATGGGAAGATTACATTGTCCCATCGGCGCGTTTAGAATTGATAAAAGTTCGGCCATTTATGCAAAATAATCGGTTTTTAAGGTGCCCTTTTTAGTTTCTCGTTTCAAGAATTCAGAATAAATATGCCTAACTTTCATTACTTAAAAATAAAATTGCTGGGTTTTCTGAACTTTGTTTGAAAGCATCGGTTATAGAAAGGGGAAAGGGGATTAAGACCCCAAAATTTAATAAAAATTATTTTTTTAAAGAAATCAATTTGTGAAAAAAAACGAGCTTTTTCTAAATCTGCAGCATTATTAAACCCATTTATTTTATTTAAAAAAAAACAGTAAAGCGTAGATAATTATAAATAATATTTTTCAGAATTATTCCTTAATTAATCTCCTTTTCAAATATGCTTAATAAAAGTAGTCTTAATCTGTGCATAATAAAATCGACCTGTTTCTTATTTGTAATAATGAAATTGTGAAGTTTGCAGTTTTTTTTCGTTATTTTCTGAATTCGTGGTGCTCTGAAAATATGTGAATTGTTATACTGTGTTGTTATATGCATTTGTACCCAATGACCATGTACTATTTGAAACTTTAAAACCGTAATTATCTGATAATCTCTGAAATTTATTTATATATGATTTATTTTACTATCTGAAAAATTATTTTGAATGTTTTATAATAATTATAGTTATGAATTATGAGATGTATTAAAAAATTGAAGTATAGAAAAGTGTAAAATACAGAAATATGCGAACATGTAAAAATAATAAAGAAATCAAAATTCTGTAAATACCAAAAGAAAAAAAAGTTAATTGTTACATATTTTTTAGGAATTAAAATAAGCAATGGAATGTAATAAAATTATTAAATTACTGCAAAGATTTTGTAATACTGCTTTGTTGTAATGTTATTAGCACTTGAAAAGACTTAGTTATTTTTAATGGATGCTGAAATGATGCCACGCCATTTATTTTCGAGCTTGGCGATAATCTAGGCGACCATTTGGCTACAAAAGGCAAAACTATGATAACAACTGTTATTTTGGCGTTATCTCCTTTATAGTTCTATATCAGATTATTAAGGGAGAGTTCATATGGTGCTACCTATTGTTCGCAATAGAAGATCAAGCCTACTTCTAGAAAATAAGGTGACCCCAACGGGATAATGGCAAATAGTTGTCCCTTTTGCCCTTGTCCCAGTGACGTTGTCTTAACTGTTCACATGAGGACAATATTAAACTATAGCAGAAGGCCAACGATTGTTGTCCTTTGCTGACAATAGTTTGCTTCGTGTGAACTCTGCTGTAGAGAAAATTTAATGCCTTTCAAACACGCCAGATGTTAAAGCGATTGAATATGCCAAAATTCTGTCTCAAGGGTTTTGATCTCGGAATGATCTAGAACACTTTCAGTTCTATTTCTCGGCTCTATCAGCTAGCGTTGAGAATTTCTATGAGTTTTGTTATTGATATACACCAAAGCTGTATTTTCTCTCTGCTTACATTTTATCTCAGTTGAAAAGTATAGCGTGATTTTCCATTACTTTACTAATCTTTCCCATAACATTATTTGATTAAAGCATCTGTGTAATTGCCTAGTTTGAACAAGTTTTAACTTGGATGCAAGATTTTTTTAAATTAATCTATTTGTCACAATATTCGAAAGATACGCACTGTTGTATGATATGATTATTTTCAGATAATAATTTGCTAAATGTAGTAGTCTCGGGATTTTAATTGCAATTCTATAAAACGAAAATGTGATTATTTAAAAGCGAATCCTTTTTTTTATGTCCCTATTAAGAAGGAGAGCATTTACCTAAAACTTTTAAATTGCCGAATTTTTTAAAAAGTTGGATGTGAAACTAGAAAGTTAGATGAAAATTATAAACTTATTTTCACCTTTTTAACTTCAATGAGAATATAATTAACTGTTGCTATAAACGTTCTACATTGTATACAAAAATATTTCACTCGATTCAACCACATTTTTCGTGGTTAGAGAAAAATACTTTCAACTTTTCAAAGTACAAAATTGGGATAAATATTCAAATGGTTTGAAATAAAATAAAATTTCGTCCTATTTCGTAATATTTTATAAGGAAATTTCTAAACAAATTTTTTTTCACACCATATTTACTAATAAAAATTTCATTTTTCAAAAATGCCACTTTTATTTCTGTGAAATTTGTTTTCTTTAATTGTTACTAATTTAAAAAAAATAGCAAAATAATTTTGAGTTAAGCAAATAAATAATGATAAGTATGTGTTAGGTAACTGTGAGACTGTAACTGACCTACTCTACAACTTTTTCTTTAAGTTTAGACATACTTTTTGGCGACGTTTATAATAGCATTAAACTATTGATTTAATGTTGTTTAAAAGTAAACCAAATTTAATCACTCTAATGACAACAAAAAAGTAAACATTCTGTCAACAAACGAAACAGATGTTGAACGACAGCAGTTACTTTTCCCTATAAAAACGTGAAATCTAAAACTTTAATATCTTTTGTTTAATTTGGAATATGTTAACCTAGGAAATACTTTTTACTACAACTTATAATTGGAAATTTTTCCCTTTTTTCGAAACCAATATCGATTCTGCGCAGTTTTTTAAAATTATAATTAATTTTGTTAAAACATTTGAGCAGACAATTATAACTTTTGTTTTAACGGTGTGTGTGTGTGTGTGTGTGTGTGTGTGTGTGTGTGTGTGTGTGTGAGAGAGAGAGAGAGAGAGAGAGAGAGATTAGAATATCTACGAAAAACTGTTGTCAAAACATTTGAGTTAAAATCTCAGAGAAACTTTTAAAAGCAAACGATTAACAATTTATAACTAGCTGCTATAAATTATTAATAGTTTGCTTATTGATTTTTTTAAATTTTTAAACATAACTTATTAATTTTCGTAATTTACTATATGTTATATCTTCTTTCCCATAACATTAATTTTCAGACATTATTTATTTTCTTTGTTTTCTATTAACGAAAAGTGTTTTTTATCTATCTCATACATCAGCATTTGTGGACAAAATGTGCAATAATTATTAATGACTGATTATTACTAGCGTATGAAGAAAATCAGTAATTGGCGGGTTTTATAGTCATCTCTTTCAGCTGATTTTCTGATTTTAATTTCAAGAAAAATTTCAGACTATAAAAGGACTTTATAAGATTTTAAGCAAGAATGACTTTTCATTCCTGGATGTATCATTTAACCCACTCATAAAAGCATTAATTTTGAAAACTTTTCTTTTTATTACCGGGTGTTCAAAAAGTTCCCGTACTCCAAATTTAAAAAATCATTGCTCATGATTTTATTTTCAAGTATATTAAATTTTGCCATACGAGTAATGAACCAATGGACATGCTTGAAGCTTTTTTCGGCGATCAACTTATCTCAACAAATCTTTGGTCACCTCGATCCCCTGATACGACCATCCCGGACTTTTTTTCTGTGGGGATATTTAAAGGACAAAATTTATGAAGGTGATCCTCAAGCAATAGATGATTTGAAAATCGCAATTACCCAAAGGATACAAGAAATCACTCCCAGCATGTTAAAACGCGTTTCCAAAAACATGCGCAAACGAGTTCCGCTTTGTCTCCAAGAAAGGGGTGGACATTTTAAACATTTATTATAAATGTAAGTTCAGTATTTTTTCCTTAGATATATTAAAAATGCTTTTTATCATTGGCATAAAAATAGTTCTTTTTAAACCTGTTGCTTTTGTAAAATAACTTCACAAATCATCAATACGGGAACTTTTTTGGACACCCGGTATTTTGATTGGCCATAAAAACAAAGATTTTTGATGGAAAAAAAAAGAAAAGAAAATTTCAAGAGACTCATTTGCAAAAATATTCCACTGAACCCTAATCCCTTAAAACTTTTAATTTAGGCGCAAAATATTTTCTATTTCACATTTCCATGAAGTACCACTTTTAATGTTACAGCTAAGATTATATATATTTTTTTCTATATCATTTATTAAATATAAAGCTTTCAAATCTTGTATGATGAATGACCAACACAGCCTTTTTCGAGACGATATGGAATAAACAGCACGCATTTCCGGGGCCCATACTTTTCAAAACTGTTATTACATTTCTGATTTTTTCTTACCGATTCCAGATTTCCGTTTATGTCTTACTTTTACCCAGCGCTGCGCTGTTATCGAAAAAGTCACGCTGATCGTAAATCATATCTATCAAAACAGGCGTTTTGTCTGTGAACTATTAAATACGACTGCAAGAAATCAGGCACGTACGCGAGTTGTGTGTGTCTGGGTATGGTTTTATTTTATGCAACGTTTTCGGGGAACGTTTCTTTTTATTCGTTTTCTTAGTTTCGCACTTTATATTTTGATGTTTCCGAAAAAGAATGTGTTAAATATATTGTAAGAAAATACGTGGGTATAAAGCAATAAAGGAAATCAGATAAATAAATTGAAAATCAAACATTTTGTGACTTTAACGTAATAAAGGTAAAATTATTTGTCATGCCAAGTTTGAATTAACCATTTACTGCATGAATTAATTAAGTGCTGGAAAAAAAATTGTTCCACGGGGGAAATAGAATTATTTAATTATCAATAAGACATATTAAAAGAAAAATAATGAAAAAGTTTTACATTTTGGGGGGTTTTTTATGGAACCATATATGGGCTTGTATACACTGAAATAAAAACCATTACAGTTGAAAAGCGGAAAAATTATTATCCGTCAAGAAAGATTAGAATATAGACCCCATGAAAATATTTTTTTTTTTGCTTCCAAAACTTTTTGAAACTTAGAGCTTCCAAATTTTAACACGAAATTATTTTTTACTATTATATGCTTAATGAAAACAATTTATCGAAATTTTGCATTAATCGAAATTTTTGCGATTTTTCCGGTATGCAATATTGCACAATAAGCATTTTTATATCATTTTGCAATTTAGAGAATACACTTTCCAGTGATACTAATGATATTTCCTTAATTTTTTTAATCATATTGAGGAAACATAAATACATATAATTGTACCCCACTCTGTATAATATGGACGAAGTATAAAAATATCCAGAACAAAATCCCAATTTCTGAAATAATATCTAGCAATTTAGAAAAGTTTTTTTTTAATGTGTGGGAATAACATGGAAAAAAAATGTGATTAATATGTTAGTTAATTTCGCCCTTTTTACATTTTATGCTAGTAAAGATCAATGTGCTAGCTAGTAAAGATCAATGTGCTGAGGTCTGCTGGTTTTTAATATTCTCACTTCAGATTAAAGCTTATTGCTAATATTTTCCTTTATCATTATTAGTATTTGTATCTGACATCGTATTTTTTTCCGTTAGTGGATCATCATTTGTTTGAAACCGACTTCAGTAATCACGAACTGAATTTTTAGAGGAAATTCTATTAAGAAAGTGAAAAAGTTTTTATTACTGTATATTTAAATCTCAACTAAATTGCAAATTATATTGTTTTGTTTTAGTTCATAGCGCTAAAGATAGTTAATATGTTACAATTATACCCGATGTAGTGTTAACAGGTTAGCTTCTCATCCAAACGTTCAGATCTTCTTGTTAAAAATATTTATGAACGCATTTCTGTAATTACTGGGTTTCTTTTTTTTCCTTTTTTTTTCTTTTCTTTTTTTTTAGTTATTGGAAATTTTTATTGTTATTGTTGCAATGATTCAACTTTTTCATCGTTGCGATTATTACGCGAGTTATGCGAAAATAAAATTTTTATTTTAAGTGTTTACGTTTTCAGTAATTATGAATAAATGTCGCAATAATTATGAATTTGTTGCAATAATTATAAATAAATATTGAACTTTAACAGACAAACTGCCCACAAAACTGCAAACATTGAAATTATATCGAGAAATGCCATTTGCATTTAATTGCTAATTTTGTTTACTCGCTATTCGAAATCATAATACTAGTAAATTTTGAATTTGTCTTTGTTCTTTAGTGATAGCGGATATCACTAGGCCCGAACTCCCAATCTTATGGTTAGTAGCCGAGTATCATACCGATCAAGCAAAAGGGATCCTTCAGCTTGAAGGATAATAATTGATTTATATAGCAATCACCACAGAGTATTCCCCCAGTGAGTTTGGCGAACGATACCTATATGAAGTGTTGGTGGTGATGTTAACAACTGTTGCATTTAATGCGCTTCTAGATCTTTGAGTTGCCAATAGAGAGCGCCATGACAGTAGAACGAAGCTATGTGCGAAGGTTGCGTTTATCCAAGGTCGGACGTCGGGTTACCATTTGTAGGTGTAGCGGATATCGCTGGGCCCGAACTCCCAATCTTATGGTTTGCAGCCGAGTATCATACCCATCAAGCAAAAGGGACCCTTCAGCTTGAAGGATATTAATTGGCTTATATTGAAATCACCACAGTTCTATTGAATTGAAATTACTTCGATCTGGTGTAATCTTGTCAAATATTTTTAAGACGCGGGAAAAATGAGAAAGCATTACTTTTTCAATATTTCAAAAATTTTATCGTTTCTTTAAAAACTGTGAAATATCAATATTTTGTTGTTCTTTTTTTAACCAAAATGTTTCATTGCTTTCTATTCTTTTCAGAGCCATGAAAAAGATCGATTGCTCCAATCCACAGATCATCTCCGAGACGGTGGACGGTAAGAGCGTTGACGAGAACGAGCGACGCCGGAGGGCTGGACGTTCTAAAAAGAACAAGAAGAAGCACCCCAAGAAGAGAGGACATCACCCCAGTGGCACTCTGGCAGTGGTCAGCGGAGGGTCACCCACCTTCCATACATAATGCCCTCAACACATATCGAAAAACCTATTCTTTTTAGACTGAGGATACATTTCAACTATCACAAATCAAGCATCAATAATAACAGAATACATATAAATCAACCGCCCGAGTTATATCTCTAATAAAGTCCCTTTGATTTGTAAGAGAAAAAGCACGGCAATATCTTTTATTTGGGATCATCTGGTGGTTAATATTATTGATAAAGTAATAAAAATAACAGTTATTGGGAGGAATTGCTTTCTCTTACAAATATATATTATCGTTGATTCATATAAAGTCAGAGTTTTATTACTTTAGAAGTCATAGTTCTACATTGCTGTTAAGATGTTTCATGTTTGCATTGTTAGACTAAACTAGTTTCTAAAGACGAATGCATTTTTAATGATTTGAGTTCATTTTTAAGCATTATTTGTTCATTAAATTATTGCATGAAATGTTAGTTTCATAGATAAGGGGATACTTTAAGAATGCCGAATTATGAATTTCTTATTAAAACAATTTTAATATGAATTATTCCCGACTGATAACATGGTAAAATACAGTTACTTTTAAAATTTTGTGAAAAATATATTATTAACAGTTTTTTCTTGAGAATTAAGAGCGAAAAACTAGTTTTCATCCAAATAAAAATTGTTTTTTCACCTTCTTTTTTCGCACTTTGTAAATTTTGACGATGCTTGAAAACGAAAATATTTTATTATACTGGACTACAGTTTTCTTTTGAAAATTTTTATTACTTAGAAGAAAAATTAAAGAAGGATTTTGTAAAATGTTATTTTAATTTTTTCTCATTTCAATATTGCTTTGAGATGTAAAAATTTGTTGCGATATTTAAATTTGTAAAAATTAGTATTATCAAAATTCACATAGATTGAGAACAAAATGCTACATTTTATATTAATAAAAATCGTTTGGTTAAATATCGAAAAATTAGTTTCGTTATTTAAAAATGTAAAAGTTAGTGTTATCAAAATTCACATAGATTGAGAACAAAACACTACATTTTATATTAGTAAAAATCGTTTGTTTTATGGAATTTAAGTTTTAATTGCTTAAAATAAATTGAAAAAAAATTCTTCGAAGGTTTTTTTAAACCCGATTCTTTATTACCCGAATGATAAAAAATGAAGGACTCGTTTCATTTAAATATCTTCTTATTCAAGCAATGATTTAAAAGTTATAGAATCTACGCGTATTTTTTCTCTCTTTTCTGTGGGACTAGACAGAAAGTTTTCTAATTAAATACTGGAAAGTATAGAAACTATACCTGATTTTTTTAATGGGCTACAAGCGCACAGTTATTTTCTTCTTCTTTTTGGAATAAATGACTCCATTGAAAATTCAACTTATTTCCAAAGAATCAAGAAAAAAAATTCCAGTTTCAGATGTAACTTTTTCACAAAGCACTAGTAGTCTAG
This sequence comes from Argiope argentata, assembly GCA_026289955.1. NCBI lineage: Eukaryota > Metazoa > Arthropoda > Arachnida > Araneae > Araneidae > Argiope > Argiope argentata. The sequence goes on along the minus strand of JAOUZG010032859.1, from coordinate 12,630,463 downwards.
AACATACAATATTGTATCCTCAGTTAAAAAGAAAAGGTTTATGATGATAAGAAAAAATGCGAAACAAAAATGACTGTGTACAACCTATTTTTATCAATTCGGCTATTTGCATATTGTTGCTCTGGACTGGACCTAAACAATTGCAAAATTGAAGAGAGCCGACAACATAGTTTTTGCAAATTTGTGGTAAATGTGTTATTAGTAAAGATTCACCTAAAAGAAGAAAAAAAAAACAGACATAACGAAGTCATGCGAACCGCTGTTTCGGATGCAGGATGCAAGTTTTGATACGCTACCTTCTAATCATACGTAGTTTTTTAAAAAGTGAGCTTTTTATATAAATATATAAATAAGTATATGGTTGTGTAAAGCTTGTTGTTGCGCTTCGATTTATATTTTGCATTTCATTAGCATTTGGCATTAGTTCTTTTATTTTATATGTATCATTTCTTTGGTTCGTATCTATTATACGTCTATTAATTGTAAATGTGATGTGGATAGAACCGAATACTATGTCGTATAGGCATAAACGATTATAAATATGTATCCTTTATTTTTTTTTAAATTATATCATGAATATAACTTATAAATGACTTGAAATTCTAAATTGATAATCGAATTTTGAGTATATTGAATTGTCATTTACTAATAATTATCAATATTATCTAACTATCTGTAAAATTTCGGACATTGCAAGTTCAAGTCAAAAATATTATAATAATGACTTTGAATTATATCTGAAATTCTATTGTATTCTTCTGGATTCTGTGACGCTAGATATAAATTATTATAAATCATTATTCTTATTATAATTATGACTTTGAATTATATAAATAGTCAAGATAATCTGAAATTTTATTGTATTCTTCTGAATTCTGTGTCGTATAGGTATGAATGATTATTAATAATTAATGTAGATTTTTTAAATTATTTTCAGAAGCATAACTGATAATTAAATTACATTTCTAAACCGGCAATCAAATTCTGAATATATTAAATTGCTATTTACTTATAATTATCAATATTATCTGTATTACACACAAAATGTATGAGGTTGAACGCTCTGTATTCGTCGAATCGAAAATATTATAATAATCGGATTGAATTATATAAATAATAATGATTATCTAAAATTCTAATCTTGAAAATATATGGTAACTTCTTTTTGCGTTTCATGTAATTTTTAAGTTATCGAAGAACTAGATTTAATTTTTAAAAAGTTCATTGAAATTTGTCATTATTTTAGTGTTTAATTAAACTAAAATTACATTTTATATCAAAAACATCGTTTGTAATTTAGAAATTATCGTTCCGATGTTTAAAAAAAATGGTATTCCAAAGGTCCATCAGTAACAAGTTTTTTTAATTTTCTCTCTTCAAACAATTGATTTTAATTCAACTTTTTATTAATTTATAATAAATAAATGGTATGTACAAACATAATTTTTAAATATTTAATGTTACTTTTTAAATATCTATTAAGTAAGGGGTTAAATATCTATTAAGAAATATGTGTTAAGTAAGGGGTTAGGTTTTAGAAATGAATAGTAATTGCAATATTGAATTTAATATTTTTGTTTCTGCTATAGAAATTTAATTCTAACTTTATTTAACTACAAAATGACTGTTTTAGCTTGGTTAATTTTTGGAAAAGCCATTTTTACTAAACGCATTTCAATAATTTTTATGTCTTTCAATATTATAATATAGAAATATGAAAATCATTATCACGTTATGTAATTCTGATTTACTGACAAAAAATATTATTTATAAAATTCTAATTTTATTTAGCTTTAATTCATAGCTGACTATTTTTCTTATTAAGGAATGATTGGCTATATTAACTATACGATTTGTGAAAGGTCACGACAATTTATCTCCTGTCAATTTATGTGACTGTTTACATTTGTTTATTTTTCTTACTATGAGTGTTTTAACATTTTGAAAGATACGTTTCAGTTTATACGTGACTCGATCGATGCAATAAGATTGAAAAATTATTATTGTTAGGTTTACTGTATGAGCTTTTATTTTCGCTAATTTGTCTTTTGAATTGTAGAAATTTCTTTTATTGTTACATTGCTTGTGTACAGTGCGATTCTTGTGTGTGTTTTTTACAGTGAATTTCTTTTTGATAATGGGCTGTCGTTTCTCTCTTAATTTTGGAAGATATTATTTGCTTCATTTTTTGTATTATGCGAGTGTATTTGTAACAATAGTGTATTTGTACCGTTGTACTTTTGTCGTAATAATTCAGAACTACTGTTTTGAAATGGGAACAAGATACATGACATGTTTTGCGAATGTATTGCGCACAGCGAGCGGATTTATTAACTTCAAATATTAAAGACAATTGCATATTTTATTTGCTAACTATAAATAGTTTGAAACGTCAATTTATATTAAATTTTAAAAATGTTTTTGTCAGTGTACAATCCACATAAAAATTCTAACATATCGAATTTTAACTGCATATTTTTTTACATTTTGGAACACTAAATTATATAATTTAGATTTGTACTAAATTAAAATAATAATACTTCAACTTCTAACTTGAAATTAATAATTAAAATATTTTTGTTGTTAACTGAATAAAGCAAAATAACAAGGTTTTTAAAATATATTAATGCTTTTTTTAATTGGTGGGAGGGGAAAATGGAAAAACAAAATCTTTAAAAAAAGATATCCAGAAATTATGGGTTTAACCACTTAACTGGTTTCCCCATACGCCGTACGTGTATCGATTTATCAAATTTTAAGATTTGTAAACGAAAAATAAATCATTCATGACAATTATAACTCAATCTTAAAATTAATTCGAATGCATAGCTAAGTCATGGATTTCCATTTGAATCAAAATAAGAAAATATTCCCAAAATAGAAAGGGTCATATTATTAGATAGTAAGGAAAATAAACCAGTTAGGGGGTTTAAATTTAAAAGTTATGAAGTGTTAAAATTGAATTTTTATGTTGGAATAATTTTTATGATACTTTCAATCAAGAATATTTCATATAAACAATCCTCCAATGAATTTCGTTCATTATAAGGTATAACATGAATTTTACTAAAAACATTTATGGAAATAACTTTTAACCGTTGACTTACTGATTTCTCTTCAATGGCAAAAGAAATTTTAGAAAAATTAATTTTGCTGCATCTATTGTTAATAATTTAGAGCTGCTTTGCTGATCGTGACAAAGTTACAAGGTTCTGTGTCAACTCACAATACTGGATTCACTGTACTGAAACGAAGGTGTCATGGCCCACAAACTTTTGGATGGATCCAATGATTGTATTGGATCTTGTCTAAATTTTAATTCACTATTCAATGTTTTCTGAATAAAGTAACATATTTTTAAAAACCACTGGACTGCTTTTTTCTAACATTTGTGTTTTTGTGTTTTTTTAAATAAAAAAAAAATAGAAGCATCTTAGTAATTACCAATAATGGCACAGATGAAAAAAAAACTGTTTTTGTAAACATTAGTCTCCAGCAGGTTTATTAGGAATAATGGCTACTAAAATCTCATTTGAATTTATTGTTTAACAATCTTATTGACTACCTTAACGAAATATTTTATAATTCAGATTTTGATATTCACATAATTCGAATTATTTTTGAAACCATTCACCGTTCTTGTTATACTTATAATATTTCATTTTGCACTGTCTTAATATTCTACCTATATCTTTTTACATCGAATTGTATCTCAGAAAAGCACTATTTAAAAATTGGCTCATTTTTTTTAAATTTTACTATTGCTAGTGTTAAAGTTACACCTTAAATGCCAGAACAGAAGTTGCATCTTCATAATAAGTCATTATTAAGTTGCATCTTCATTAAAAAAATAATAATCCAAGATTTTAATGCTAGTAGTAACAATGAAACCGATTTGTTTCTGTTCAACAATTAAATATATTTAAATATGTGCGTAAACACTTAAAATATAGAAAATTACACCAAAAATCAGAGCAGATTTTTTAAAAAATTATTTAAACTACATCTTATATTGAAATCCACTCCTCGTGGAATAATAATTACATCTTCATTATTAAGTTACATCTTCATAATAAGTCATTATTTAAGTTGCATCTTCATAAAAAAAATCCAATATATTAACGTTAGTAGCAACAATTAAACAGATTTCAGTTTCTGTTTAGCAATGAAATATATTGATGAAAATTACACTTAAAATATTTTGTAAAATAATTTTAAAAAAAATTAAAAAAAACGCACACGACAAATAAATTTACAAGATGGAAAAAATAATTTTTTGTATTTTATAGTGATATAAAAATTATATTAAAATTATAAATTCTGGTAAAAAATTTCGTTTCTTTTTTCATAAATTATTATTTTAAAAAATCATTAATTGGTGCATAATTCTACACTACACAAATATAGGAGTTGAGTTTAAAAGATTTTGGTCGAAAGGACCTGCCTGTATAGCGTCGACTCATACACACAGACACAGTAATTCATGTGAGACAATTGAACAACTTCTATCTAAACAGAATTTTCAGAATCTAACTTTCTTATTCAGAATATTTATCTTTTTGTACAATTAGCATATGATTGTTTTTAAACCGCCAATATTGTAATTAATTCCACCCAAAACTAATGATTTTTGTCTTCGAATTTTGGTTTTTGGTTCGCGTGTCAACATAAATTTTAGCTATCGAATTACTTAAGATATGATACATATTTGCATACTTCTAACATTTTTTATAGAAATATGTAAAAATAAAATTTTATGTAAAAGATTTTTTAAAAAAATTTATCAATATATCAAGAGAGAATGGTCTCCCCAAACGTACTGGAATATTTTCTAAAAATTGTTACCATCACCCTTCCCACATAAAATTATGGACCTTGGTAGTCCAATAGACTCCACAAATGTTTAGGTTTGTTTTACAGTATGAGATCTTGTATCTTAATAAAGAAAACTGTATATGTAAATTAGATATCCTTTTCTTAGGGAATAAAATAAAAATTTGGTCTTAAATTATAATTTTGCTTGGCTATCGCAATATTAAGTAGTTATACAAACTAAATTAGAGATTTACAAATAATCACCTTTCTGGCCGATTTCGTTAAAAATTTGTACTAAGTTTTGAACTTTAGTCGCTGAATATATGAACCAAATTTTATTCATCTAGATCTTTATGTTTTGCTGTTTCATATTTACTTGTGCTCGGATAGTTGGCATATTATCTTTGAATGGATTTTTATCAAAATTAAATAGAATTGATAAGTTTATTTTAAACACATACCGAATTTCATTCGTCTAACCGAAATTATTTTTTATCTTTTGTGCTTGCCAGAAGGAATTTTAAAACCAGAAGAAGAGCAAAGCAGAAAGAATTTCAAAAATGAGATTTTTGGAATTTTAAAAAGATCTGAAATGTTAAATTTCCTGCAAATCACAAATCCAGTTTTTTTTTCTGGTTACGGTATGAGAAAGTAAAAAGGAGTTAACATTGTTTTTATTCTTTAGTTAATTCATAGTAATTTATAATTTCTAAATCGCTACCTTAAATATTACGGTATCTCTAAATCATCTCTGTTCAGAAATTCTCATTATAAAAAGAAGCTACGTGAAGGGAATGAAATAGTAATTTATAAGAGAATATATTTAAGGAATTAAAATACTAATGAAAGAATATCGTATTAAAATAGTTTGCCATCGCTATTTCGCGTGAGAACACAGTTTCAAAACTCTGATACATGAGAGAATGAGTAAAACTAAAAAATAAAATATTATAAAATTCTTTCTTTACACACATAAAACATATGTAACTCAGCAAAAGTGAGCAAACACAAAAATTGAAACCTAAAATCACGTTTAGCGTTTTGTAATATACTGGGAGGGGATAAAAATGTTTTTGCTTTTAAAGAAGTTTTATCATCTCTAGCTATGATATAGTTTTCAAATGTGACTCACCAAAACTTATAGCTAAAGTATTATTGAATTTATTGATTGAACCAATTATACAGTGTCAAAAATTATAAAAATTAGCTACGCGGTTGAAATTTTAAAAACAGTCGGCATGTGATCCCAGTTTTTGTGTCACATTAAAATATTTGTCAACTAAATATTTTAAAAATCTCTTAGATATTCGAACTTCAATAATGATTTTGTTATATTGTTGAAATATTGAAATTGAGTACCGCATTCAATGCTATGCGCAATTAAAAGTATTTTAATAATTTAAGAAGTTTATGTAGAAGCAAAGAAACTTGTGACCATATGATATGTATTTTGCCTAATATAGTAATTATTTATAATGGCCATATAATTAAAACTCTAATTAATGCATATAAATTGGCGTACAGGTTGAAATATTTATATTTATTTGAAATAATATGAGCATTTAATTTTTGGAATAGAATTATTTAAAGATTTCTTTTGGAAAAATATTTTTATATTTTGTTTCTCTACTTTTTTCCTGTCTTGCTTAATTTAAATTAAAAATTAATAAAGCATTATCTTTGTTTATATACTTGTTTTTTTATCAGAAAAAAACCCTTACGATTCATTAATATATGTTTATTCAGTTAAAATTTTTTAAGTCCTAAATAATCAAATCTTCCTGATTTTAATTACTTATATTTATTCAGCTATAGAAAAAAAATGTTTACGTTTTCCATTTAGTTCTAAAAAGGTGGTAACAGTACAAATTTAGATGTTAAAATTTTGAACATTTATTAAAGATTTTTTTTTGTTATACAAAGTAATTTTTTATAAATCTTTAAAGTATCAAAACGAAACATTTTTTACTAAAAAGTCTCATGTTCTCTCTTTGGTACTTTGCGTCTTCGAATATAATTATATGTAATTAAATTTTAGCAAGAATTAGTTAGAATTTTTTAAAGAATTTTGGAACAAATTATTATTAAAAGTTAAAAGCATTAAAATTGATACTTTCGTTTAAAAGTCATAACAAAGCCACTTAAAAATTAAATCGCAGTTTTTTACAACTAGAATTTTTCTCATAGCAGCTTTTAATTGGAAAAATTTTAAATACCTGCCATTTTAATTAAATGAATCGCTTCATTTTTATCTACGAAAAGAAACTTTTTAACGGCTTTTAATATAAAACGAAACGCGAAATAAAAATTTGAGTTATATCTTAAAATGCATGTTAGACACGATCCTAACATGTTATTTGATTAAAAATTTACGAAACTGAAAAATAAAAAGTTTCAATGCCTTCAAATATGTATATTTTATTTTTTATAAAAACAAGTAATTTAGGTCATGAAGAAAAATATCTTTGTCGAAAGCTTGGATATAGATACTTAGATTTTTAAATTATATCTGATAAGTAAGATGATTTACTTTCATACAAATTGAAGAAGATACTTGAAAGTTTAAAAAAACGCAAGTGACGAAAGTATACTCCTAACTCGAAAAGAAAAACTAATTATTTTATCATGGCAAATTTGTCTCAATAAAGTATCGTTTGGTATAGAGAACTAACTGTAGCCAATTGCGTCATTGAATAAAAACGTTTTTTTCTCAGTCTATTTCATAATCTGCTTAAATAAATTCCAAATTGAGTATTTAAATATTACATTTTATACAGAATGTCCATTCTAATCTTGAACAAACAGCTAAAATAAGATTATTAGAGATTGGTTATTACACGATTTTTTATTATAAACTGCCAATCAACTGGCAGAATAAATTCAAATTGTCCATTGATTGATCAAAAATAATGAAATTTAAAGGAATTAAATTCTATCAATTTTGGTTACATAAGATTGGATTTTTATTAGTTTTAAATACGGTTTTTTATGAATAGTTGATATAACGAGGCAATAGTTTAGAAATTTGTGTTTAGTGTTTATTTTTTTAATATATTTATTAATTTAAATAACATAAAATGTAACACTATGCTGAAATGTATAGATTTTTTTAATTGAAAGTATAAACCTGTTGCTAGAAATTAATATTTGGGGCTATGCATAGAGTGGATATTTTATGTAATTCCTATTTCTCATTTATTGTTTATTTATTTTATAGCTAAGACTCTTATATATATGGAGGAAAATTCTTGATTTTTGATTACTAAATTATAGATGTAAGTTGAATTATTTACGACATTATATATTATTTCAGCATGATGCAGAACACATTATTTACGAATGATGCATGATGCAGAACACATTATTACATAAAACACAGGAATCAAGTCTCAAATTCTTATGGTAAGAATTGGTTGGTGTATTACATCCGTAAAACTCATAATTTATATATGGGACCATAGGAACCGCAGAAGATTATTTAAGGCAGGTATAAAGGTTATTTGAGGGTCGAGATGGCCCGGTTGGTAGAGCGTTGGACTCGTACTCCTTAGGTTACGGGTTCGAAGCTCACCGGCCAAAATATTCCCCGAGTGTGTGGCGATTGGCGCTCGTTAAATCTGTTCATGGTCGCAAAGTCTCCCATGTTGAAAGTAATACCACTGGGGGTACTGGGTCAGAGGTAATAGTTCTCTGTTCCAGGTCTAAATTACGATCTGAGATGCATGAATGAATTTGCATGAATGTAGTCCGCCCCCTAAAAAGGAGTGTGACGTGTGTGTAGTTAAGTCGTACTCTTGGCCCTAGATGGCACTACTTGTAAAACAAGAGACGTATATCTCCGGCTTAAAATCTGCTGATGTATCAGCGGGGCTTGTCCACGGCAAGTGCCATTAGTCACAACAACATAAAGGTTATTAAAGTTAATATACAAAATAAATGCCCTCATTCTTCAAAACATACAGTTAATTTTTGAGCAACAAGTTGCCTATAAAAGCAACCATTACGATAATAAAACAAAGCAAGACAGTAAAAAAAAGTGGTAATTTAATGTTTTAAAAATATATTTCATTAATACGCAAATGGATCGAAATTCATTTCATCTACGTTATTGCAGTATTTTACACCCTTTGACTTATTCTTTCTCTTCTTCAAATCATGTAGAAATAGCCTCTTTTTTGCCACTTTGACTATGTTAAAAATGAGATAAATGTAAAGACCACTGATGTTTGATGCACTAGGACAGGGATTCCCCACGTAAACACTTGCAGATCATAGATTGCCTATTAGTGGACCACAGAACGTTCTTTTTCTGTTTTAATTTCTAACTTAAAAAAAAAACAAGAGAGATCCAGAAGAATTTTTATAAACTCTCAAAAACAAAGTTTCTTTTACTACCTGAATAATTTCCTGAAAAGTGTGTGTTTATCTGGATAAAATGAAGCAAGAAAATTCGATTCGATTTTCAACCCACAAAATAAAATGGTTGAAACATCTTTCCTACGGAAACATCACGAGGTAACGCAGACATTGTATATGTGAATAACATTTCCCGAATATCTTTATTTTAAAATCGAAAGTCCGCGCCAAAACGCTCCCAATCCCCAGAAACGGAGCACTTTTGGCCAATGGACGAAAAATGTAAATAAAAGCGGGCGGGATCCGAAATGAGATTCTCCCAGAAGATGCACTCCGCCGGGCCTCCCCTCTGAATAATACAGCAGAGCCCTCGAGCGGCGGAAAATACTCAGCAGAGGTGTTCCTTTTTAATAAAAATTCCATGGAATGATTTGAAAAGCATGTATGAATGAGAGGTGGGTTTTGAATAATGCAATATGAATTCACGTAATTAAATGCATGGAATAATAAATAAAATTGGTTTTAATTTATTTTTAAAAAACATGGATTTATGTGTAGTAATAATACAGAAAAATGTGCATCAGTTGGTGATCTATAGAGCAACTCGTTTCACCAAGATATACCAAATTTAATGTCGGTATAATTTGGCAGATGAGTGTTATTTGTATTATTTATCATACATTTAATTGAATTGTAATGAGAGTTTGTGTTTTTTTCATTTCTTCATAATTCGAAAATATTTTTGCTTAAAATTAATTTTTTTACCCTTTCTTTGTCTCAAAATTTAAAATATCGTTTATTTAATAATCTTATTCAAATACCATTCATTTTTCTTTGTTTCAAATTGATGTGCTAATTCTGTGTTTTTCTTCCATTGTTGAAAGGATACAAGATTCTGCTAATTATCTGCATAGTTTACATGAAAAGTCAGAAATTGAAATTATATTAGAGTAAAAGCATTTAAAATACATTATTCTAGCACTTAAGTTTATAATATCACTATGATGACCTGTTCGGCGTTTCTGTAAAGTGACGTCACCACTGCATTACATTGCAAGCTTATGATTGTTTTGCTTTTAAATAGTTGACTTCGCGCTATCAAGAATGACGAAATTATCGTTTGCTGTTAAGAAATTCATTTCCACTTAATTTATCCATCTGTTGTAATACGTATCTCATATTTATTTTTAACAACTTGCACTTTTCAGGCTTCAACCTCGCTAATAAAAATTGTAAGTTTCCCCCCCAAAAATCTTTATGTTTAAGATATAATTTTAAAATGAAGCTACATTATATTTCATTGGATTTTATGACAAATGCAATAACTTTTAGAATTTCAGTAATAATAAACTTGAGGTTGAATTATTTCTTACCATACATATCACTTTCAATGACAGAGATAAAAATAACATTTATATCAATTAGATTAATTTCTTGCTTAAGTAGAATCACATACATGACATTATGTGATATGGACTTAATTGCAATAAAAGGCAACTGATAAGGCTTAACAACTGGTTAATGAACGTATTTAATGGAAATCAAAATTTCTAAATACTAAAGACTACACATGTTAATTCAACATCTTTTAAAATATTAAGTTCTAAATTATTCTAATATATGAGAGATTATATTAAAATCAGTTGAACTGAAAGTTGACAGTAAATGTTTTAGGAATAAAAAAATTGTACAATTTTAATTGAGTAATTTTCTTATGTCAGATACAAAAAAATGAATAAGAAAATTAAAATTAAATATTTGAAATAAAAGTTCTTTTGTTTAATTTAAAACATAACTGAAGCTTGAAAGAATTAAACTGTATTTTCATCAAATTATCCTCAATACCTTGCATTAAAACCGTTAATTCAACGTTTCAAAAATATCGATACCAAAAATTAGTTTCCTTTTTTTCTGAAAATAAACTTATGTTAAAGAAACTAATTACATATTATGGAAATTCATTATCTAATCTGATATATCTGCGATAACAATGTGAGGAGATTAAAATTCAGTATTCCTTTTAAATTGATTTGAAAATGTGTTTTTTTCTGAAAATTGATTTCGAAAAGGCTTTATTGTAAAGCGGATATTTTAATAGCTGTAATTACAAGATCGCAATGGGAGAGAAAATTAATTATTTTCAGTATTTTATAAATATATTTATCAGATCTAATACAAATTAAATTACTTGGAATAAAGCCAACGCAATCTAAATTTCTCATTTTCTAAATATTTGTATTAATGTTTATCCATTTTAAAACAATTCTTTGTTATCATAGTTTCCTCCTGTCGCATAAAAAAAAACTACAAATAGCTACTCAAATCGTTGGCAGTAATTTGTTTTTAACAATATGTTCATTATTTGCCAACAGATTCTAAAACCCTCTCCGCTTTTGCGCATGCGTTTGGTTGGGTTTTAATTCATCAAAATAGGGATGAGAGAAAAAGTGAAAGGAGGTATAAATAAGGTGCTTATGTTTAACAATAAAGCAAACTCAGATTACTCACATACCAAATTAAAATCAAATTATAATGTCAGAAACGACACGACATTCACATACACGAGAAGAAAAATTAACGAAAAAGTATATAATCAAGGTCAAAGAAGGACGATGAATGTCAAGAATGCATTCGTCCTTCCGCGTCTCATTTTTTAGTGAGATAGAATCTTCCAAAAGTGGTCGTCTCAAAATATTGAAACAAACAGCATTCATCGATCATTAGATAGATGATATTTCTAGAAGTGGCAGAGATTCTTTTTCTTTTTTTCATTGTTTACATATTTAGAGATCGAATAAGGTATTTCCTTTTTTTAGCTTTTGAAATTTGATATATGGTCTAAAAAACCAAATTATGCTGACTTCTACCGAATTCTGAGTAAACTCTGCTCTTGGGAAGTTCATCTGTAAGGTTGCTAGATTGTAATTTAATACAATAAATACCAAATGAAAGAGAATTTGATATACAGGTTTCGGTGGGCAACTATTGTGTAGACATGTCAAATTTTGAGTCAAATCTAACAACAGGTTGATTGTCTGTCGGTCTGTACTTTCAGAAACATGTAAACGCGATAATTCAAAAACGTGATGACTTCAATATATCAAATTTGTTATGGGAATTTGTGTCAAATCTTTATTCCATTCAATTGAGCAAAACGTATCCAAAGTACAAATTTGGTTTCCGGATACTATTAACAACATGCGAGGAGTTACCAACAAAAACCTCTTCAAGGTGACTCCAATGATTCAGTAAAAATACTAAATACATGCCAACAGTAAATATTTCTTAATTATCGCTCGGAAATACTAAGCAAGTTATTTTTTGGCATGACAAAATTATTAAAGAATATACGAGAAAATTTTGGGAAGCAACTCCTCTGGTTAAATAAATTATTAATAGAATTATTTTTTCTGTCTTTAAAAAATAAATCGCCCATGATTAAATTTTAAACAATGTAATAATATCAAAATATTTCCTACGAATACAACTAGAAATCTTATTATATGCCGAAACTATTTCATTTCGCGAAGATATTCCTATTCCCAGAATATCTTCGCGATTATTTCATTTTCGGAAATTCTCTTTTCAATCCAAGCCAATCACGACGTTTCAACTTTCGGCTTTAACTGTCAGTGAAAACATTTTCAAGTTGTCATAAGACTAATCAAAGCTTCGAAGCGAAGGCAATCAATAGCAAAAGTAATCAAAGAAACTATTAGAAAATTAATACCAGCCATCAGAGGCCCGAGCGATCCGAGCGGAAAGACAGCCAGATTGAGAAATGAATCTCCATTGCCATTCCCTCGTAGATATTTTGAAAGTAAACAAAGGTCGGAGACATGTCTGTTCCAATTTTCAGAGCGCCATTTGCATTTTTCGAGCCATTGACTCGAAGTGAGAATCGTATGAAAATTCCTTCACGCTTCGCCATGATGATTCGAGCTGAGGACAATCGATTATTTTAGAGAGATTAATGATGTTAAAAATGATTATTGTTAGTTGATAGGAATATAATCGTCCGCCATTTCCTTTTATATTTATAGCATAACTGAATGGTGAAGTTAGAAGTTAAATTCGGAAAAGCGTTTGACCGCAATTTTAAATCACGACTGTATTTGATTTATCAATAAAATTTATTATTTTTAAAAAAAATGAAATAATAATCTGTTATTGGTCATTTGAGTTGAATTGCAATTGTGTTATTAATATTTCACGTCCGTATTTAGCTGTTTGATCAAATCTAGTTTTCAAAAATTTAAATAATATTTCAATTTAAGAAACAGTTTTTCTAGCTTACCATCAAATACAAGATGATATTTTCATGATATTCAAGAGGAACCAAATTCTACTAGAAATTTGATTAAAATGAAAAATATTATTTTGCGAATTATATTTATTTGTATCTCATATTTTCTGGTAAGGTTTGTTCGATTTTTTTCCCAATTAGCTGTTCAAAAACTCGCCATTGTGGCATTGCTACAAGAAATAATTGGTAGTTGATGTCAGTTAGATAATAATGAATCGGTTTATAGCTAGATTAATAATGAATGTGATGTTAAATTACGGATTCAATTTATTTATAAATTAATTAATTTAACAATTCCGAGATATTAAAACAGTAACATTAATATTCGTTGTAGTCCTAAAACAGAAATAATCCCGTTGTTGAATATACAAGGTATTCAATTAAGTCTTTTTGCCCTAAATAATTTTGAAATCAATAACAAATGTTTCCTCAAATTTTGTGTTTATATATAGTTAAATAACCAAGCACCATAAGGTGAGGTAGATAACAACACTACCTAATGGCAAATAAAGGAACTGAAGTTACAATTTTTTATAAAACGTGAAAAGCGCGCATTGGTCGGGATTTTTTCAGAACCTGTGACATAAAAAATCACGATAGAGAAACGATCGCATCTCTAACAATTAACGTCAACCTGATTCAAAAAAGAATCCAGATCTGCATTATAGCTGATGGAGGACATTTTGAATATTGAAATTAAAAGAATTTGATTAATTGTTCTCTTTTGTGCACTTTTCTGGCATAGAATACTCGATAGAAAAATTTTATTGTTCTAACTATATTTATTGTTGTAACCATAAAGCGCTGCAAACGATTTCTTCAATAGCCATCGTCCCTTTACTATATATAGGCGTCAAGTCAGTGATAAGAGTTTTCACCATTGTCAAGCTGATGTGTAATAATATACGTTCCTTTAGCATTAATTCAAAATTCATAACTAACTCGTACATTAACACTAGTGTGATGTGATTTTTTATCTTCAAAAACAATTTTTTGAACAGTTCTTTTTTAAGTTTTTTATTTTAGATGCTTTTAAATCTCTATGACATTTCTTATTTTTATAAATTTAGGTTCATTTATATTTATTTTAAGCATTTTGTTTCGCATGAGCTTTCTTAAGGTTTCCGGATATTTCCAATATTTCGAAGAAACAAATATGAGTTACCTCTGGGACTTATTTAAAAAGAAATTATTTGTTATTTAAGGGAAGAGGTCGGTTTCACTTAATTAACGGTATGATTATGCGGCCCTCAGCGAAGTTCTTTGTGTTATATTTAATATGGCTTCTGAATATTAGTTTGGTATCAACTATCAGCCTTGTATATATGTCTTCTTGCCCCCCCCCCCTCCCAAAAAAGGTTTCTTCCCGATGAAAATGAGAGTTGATAGTTCTTTTCTGACATGTTCTTTCTAGAGCGTAATAGTGCGTGGCTTTTTTTTTTTTTTGCTTTTTATGGCAATATATTAAAAAGTACAATTTTTCTTTTTAAATTTTCTTCCGTTACGTTAGAAATACTTCGAATTTTTAACGTAGTTTTTGTAAATACTATAACTTAATTTAATCATTTAATATAGAATTTTGAAATATTAATATATTTTTGTATAAATTTATATGGTTCGCTTCGATCTATTGTGATAACAAACAAATTAGGACGAAAGGATATTCTTTGAAGAAACACATTTATTCTTCTCACCATTTTAGTGAAAAGAAAATTCAGTACAGCTTGTTTTAGAATTTTCGAAGTCTGAAGATGCTTCTGTTAATTTCAAAATGTGAGCATTAAATTCTGAAATATTTTAATAATTTGAGATAGAATAAATTTTCTATATCTATGCTTACGAAGGGTCTTGTGTTCTGAAAATATTATCTTCGTTTTTAATTAGAAATTCAACGACATATTAGAAAACCGTTTTTTTCCCCTGAAGGATGAAATGATGTTTCATTGCTATTCAAATAAATAAAACAGAGAAAATATTCTAGAAATATTTCAAAATCGTTCGTTGAATGCAATTTAAAATTAAATACCTTAATCCTCCACTTTCTGATTATTCTTACTTTATTTTTTCACATTTTCTGTTAATAATTGGTAAAATGCAAATAATAAGTGAAAGTTTTATATAATAGAGATACAAATGAATATTGAAAGTTGACTTACATTCAAAGATGAGGGAAACTAGTAGATAGATATCTCTGGAAATTTGACGGCAACAGGAATATCTAAAAATTTCAAAAACATTTTATTGTATAAAGTAATAAATAAAGATAATTATAAGATAATAAAATATATAAGGCGATATATGCTTATTCAATGAAACATTTTTTAAATCCTAAATAATCAAGTCATCCTCATTTTAATTACTTCTTATATTTATCCATATACAGAAAACACAATGTTTATGTTTTTGAATCAGATTTAATAAAAGTAGCAACAGTGAAAATTTATATGTAAAAGTTTTTAATACATTAACTGAAGAATTTCTCTGTTACAAAGAAAATTTTTTTTAAAAATCTTTAACGTATTAAAAAAAGAAATATTTTCTACTAAAAGTTCTGATGTACTTACTGTGGAACTTTGAGTTTTCGAATATAATTGTACGTAATTAAATTTTAGCAAGAAACATAATTCTTGCTAAGAATTTCGAAAGAAAGGATTATTAATAGTTAAAAGCATTAAAGTTGTTAATTGCGTTTAATCGTAACAAAGCCACTTAAATACTAAAGCACAGTTTTTTAAATTTAGAATTTTTCTCATAACAGCTTTTAATTGGCAAAGTTTTAAGTGTCTAATATTTTAATAAAACGAGTCGCATAATTTTTATCTAAAAAAAAGAAACTTTTTAACGGCTTTTAATATTAAGCGTAATGGGTCAGGAAATTAAAAATTACGATTTCCACTTTAGAATGTATGTTATTCGATTAAAAAAATTACGGAACTAAAAATGAAAATTAAACTTCAATACCTTAAAATCTGTATATATTTTTCCCATAAAGAAGTAATTTATGGAATGTTTCATAGAAAATGTTTTTGTCGAGGCTTGGATATAAAAGTCTTGATTTTGAAGTTACGTATAGAAAGTAAGCTGTTTTACTTTCTTACAAATTAGTGAAGATACATAAAAATTTTAACACAAACTTAAGCAATATAATCATATGAATGACTTACAGAAAAAGAAAGTGGATAATTTTTGTCATCATTATAAATTTGTCGCAACAAAAGGTCATTTGGTAGAAAAACCAACCGTAGCAAATTATCTCATTGATTTTTTTTTTTGAATTCAAATAGCAAGCAAGGAACTAACAATTATTTTTTGTTAATAAAACCTTTTTTCTAACATGCTTTTGATATTCTGATCAAAATTAATTCCAAATGCAACGATTATATAAATATTACATTTTATACACACGACTTCTACTCGACTTTTAGTAATATCTAATATTTAAATTTTTAAAGACTGGTGATTAGGTGATTTTTTGTTTATATAAGTAATCTAAAGCAAAAGAATCTGTCTTTAAACAGACAACAATTGCTCATATTGTCACATAAAAATAATAGAATTCAAATCATCAAAATCGGACCAATTTGATGAATGGATGATTTGATTGATTGATTTTGAATGGATGATATTGACAATGATTGGATTTTGATTAATTCAAAATATTATTTTCTCAAAAATTCATCACATAATAGAAAGCAAAAAATTGTTTAAAAATTTCTGTGAAATATTTATTTACGTTTTTCGTAATGCATTTATTATTTCTTTTGGACTGTAGATTGTCTATTAGAGGATTTCAGAGTGATCTATTCTAATTTTTTTAATTGCTGCTTTACAAAAATCGGAAAAGACAACTTATGGATAAGAAATCCTTTTGAAGAGGATTACATAAAAATATAATAATTACATCAAATTAAGAAGACTGCCTTGACTGAACTTATATGAGACCAGTCTCTAAAATGGTTGCTATAACAACATCACTGATCCCGTTTCTTTTAACTGATTTTACTGATTTTGGCCTTATATAGATTGCATTTTCATTATATAGCGGATAGTTATTATATAGATTGAGGTAATTATTTATAAATTTTTTTATTGAAGTACCGATTTTTTTAAAGACGGTAGATTCTATGATATTTAAATGAAAACTTCATAAATAATCAAATTATGTTAAAATCGTATACCTTGCATAATTTTGAGAATATTATAATTATTTTTAAAACACAAAGGCACATTAAATATGAAAGGTGTCTAGATATTACGCAATTTTTCCCACCTTCACGAAATTTTGCTTCAAAAATGACAAATGCTTTAATATTTCGACTACATATGTTTGCTGCTGTATATGTAACTGTGCCAATAGTTTGAAACGGTAACACCTAACTTTTATCTCTGTCCTAGGGCAATGCAAATATTATTACATACAGAATTCAATGTCTGATGCAAACAAATTGAAGACAAGAAGGTCAATCAAGCTTTACTTTTCAGAAATAACTGGATTTCTGGGTTCAAGATTCAAAACTTAGGTAGATACAGCTGCTTTTTTTACTAATCCTTTGGCATGAGTAACAAAATTAGTAAACATTGACCAATATGATAGAATGTTTCATAACACAATTCAAGTCACTGATTATGTTGAGTAATGAAGATTGTGTGGTACATTATTCTAATCTTTGTTCTAATTGGTTGTTATATTTATTACTGATAAAACGCAACAGACCTATGAACAGATAAACAGTATTTGAAAATATTTTATTGTTACCAGAAACAGTCTAAATTTCATGCTGCAGCGTATAAGGGAGCATAAATATAAAACTCCATCTTAACGAAAAGTAATCCATGTTAATAAATAGAATAAAAACATTCTCAAAAAAATTATGAAATAGGTTTTAGAATACAACAATTTTTCCATCTATGCCAAATAATCAAAAAATCATTATATTTGTTTAAAAAATAGCATAGGAGAATTTATATGAATTCCCAAAACTGAGTTGTCTAATGTATGAATAATTTCATGAAAAGTATGTGTTTATCTGGATAAAATGAAGCAAGAAAATTCGATTCCATTTTCAACCCACAAAATAAAATGGTTGAAACATCTTTCCTCTCGGAAACATCCGGGGATAACGCAGACATTGTATAGGTGAATAACATTTCCCGAATATCTTTATTTTAAAATCGAAGGTCCACGCCAAAACGCTCCCGATCCTCAGAAACAGAGCACTTTTGGCCAATGGACGAAAAATGTAAATAAAAGCGAGCGGGATCCGAAATGAGATTCTCCCAGAAGATGCACTCCGCCGGGCCTCCCTCTGAATAATACAGCAGAGATCTCAAGCGACGAAAAATCATCGTCGAAGGTATACCTTTTGAATAAAAACTTCATGGGATGATTTGAAAAGCATGTATGGATGGGAAGTGGATATTATTGAATAATGCAATAGGAATTCACGTAATTAAATGTATGGAGTGATAAATAGAATTGGTTTTAATTTATTTTTTAAAAAAACACTGATTTATGTGTAATAATAATACAGAAAAATTTGCATCAGTCGGAGATGCATAGGGCAAACCGTTTCACCTAGTGGTACCAAATTTAATGGCGAAACAATTTGACAAGTGAGGATTATTTATTTGAAATATTCATTAGAATTTTAATTAACTTGAAACGAGAGTTTGAGTTTTCTTCCTAATGAAACTCGAACATAATTCTAGTGAAAAATTAGTATATCGTTTTATTATTTTAAAATTAGAAATATTGTCTTTAATAAAATTAAATTAATCTACAATTCTTTTTTTTTCTTTTTTTTTTGGAAATTTTGAAAAATATTCTTGCAGTTTTTTCAATAATAAATAAACGGCCAAAATAAATCATAAAATTTTTTCTTAATTCTTTTCTTAGTTTTAATTCTTAGTTTTGAAAGACATGGAAGCAAGATTCTGCTGAGTATCTGACCAGTTTATTTGAGAAAGAAAAAAGTAAAAATTAAACTACCGCAAAAGAGAATTTGAATAGATCATCTAAGCACTTAAAAATTTATAATGTCACTATGATGACCTGTTCAACGTTTCTATAAAGTGACGTCACCATCGCATTACGTTGCCAGCTTATGATTTTTTACTTTCAATTAATTAATTTCTCGCAACCAAGAATAATGAAAATATCGTCAGCTGTTTACAA
This sequence comes from Argiope argentata, assembly GCA_026289955.1. Classification (NCBI taxonomy): domain Eukaryota; kingdom Metazoa; phylum Arthropoda; class Arachnida; order Araneae; family Araneidae; genus Argiope; species Argiope argentata. The sequence goes on along the minus strand of JAOUZG010032859.1, from coordinate 12,610,811 downwards.
ACTCGTTTCCAAATATATTATCCCGCTGTTGTAATACGTTTCTCATTTATTTTTAACGACTTTCCAATGTAATTGCACTTTTATGACTATAACCACACTTCCAAAAATTGTAAATTTTCCTAGAAAAATTTAAAAATGTTATAACATAATTTCAAAATCAAGCCGTATTATATTGCTTGAATTTTATCACATTTGCAATAGCGTCCAGAATATTTCAGTCATAGCGAACTTGCGATTGGATTTTTTTTGCTATTTTACATTTTACTTTCAATTAAAGTATAAAAACAATATTTGATATTATTAGAAATATATTTTATATAAGTATAATTATGTATAATAAATCATGTGATTAGGATTTATATGTATTGAAAAACAACTTGTAAGGTGAATTAATTGGTTAATGAGCATACTGAGCATGAGCATATGAGCATTAATTGGTTAATGAGAAATTAGAAATTCTATATACTAACAATTATGTATACAGGATAGTTATAATTAAAGTTTGAATAACTTACCACCAAGGAGAAATGACGCTGTATGCAATATTTTTAACCAAGATAGGGCAAAATGTATTACAAAACATGTTTAATGTGGCCTCCACTATTTTTTGAAAGAAATGGTGTATTTTTGCTTAAAAATATTGAATACAACGCCATTTTTCTCTTAGTGGCGAATTCTCGAACTTTTTGGCAGATAAGAAATTCCTATGACATCTTTTAAACTATTGGTAAGTTTGATGGCATTTGGCTTAGTAGTTTTTCTTTTATGACCATTAAAGATTTTATTATAAATAATCTGTATCTTAATTTTACATCTTTTAAAATGTAGAATTCCAAATTGTTGTAATAAAAGACTTCTTTATATTAAAATCGGTTAAATTGAAAGAAGAAAGGAAATGTGTTAGGAAAAAAAAAGAAATGACAGATTTTTAATTGAGTAACTTTTGTATTAGATAATAAAGGATGAGTATAGAAAGAGAAAGTATATTTTCGAAACAAAAACAAGTTCTGTTTGGTTGAAAACATAACTGAAACATAAAAGGAAGGAAACTGTATTTTCATCAAATAATCCTCAATGCCTTAAATTAAAATCATTAATTCAAGTTTTCAAAAATATCGACATCAAAAATTAGTTTCTTTTTTCTGAAAATAAATTTTTGCAAAAGAAACTAATTAAGTTTTATAGAAATTCATTACCTAATCTGATATCTCTGCGATAATAATGTGAGGAAATTAATTCAGAATTCCTATTAAATTGATTTGAAAATGTGTTTTTTCTTCTGAATGTTGATTTGTATAAAATCTTCAACATAAAGCGGATATTTTAATAGCCGTAATTACACGATCGCAATAGGAGAAGAAATTAATTATTTTCAGTATTTGATAACTTTATTCATTGGATCTAGTGTAAATTAAATTACTGGGAATAAACAAGAGCAATCTGCATTTCTAATTTTCTTTTAGTTATAAATATTTGTGATTATTGTTTGCTCATATTAAAACAAGTCATTGTTGCCGTAGTTCCTCTCTATCACATAAAAATACTACAGATAGTAATAAAAATATTTCAAATTGTTAACAGTGATTTGTTTTTAACTATGCGTATATTGCTTGCCAAAAGAGTTAAAAACCCTAAACGTTTTTGGCCATGCATTAGGTTAAGTTTAAGTCTTCAAAGTAGAGGTGAGAAAAAAGATGTGATGAAGAGACTTTTACATTTAACTCGGTTTACTCGCAGACTAAATTAAAATCATTGAAATTAATAATGACATGACACTCACATACACGAGAAGAACAATTCAACGAATAAGTATCAAATAGTTTCAGTATCAATGTCAGATAATGAAGAAGAATTCCGGGAATGTGCTCATCCTTCCATGCCTCACCCCTTAATGAGATAGGATCGTCCAAAGTGGACGTCTCTGAATACTGAAACCAACTTATTCATCTGTGATTAGATTGGTGATATTTTTAAATGACCCTAGTATCACACAAATACTGTGCAACATTGTATAACATTGTTCAATATTCCCAATATTATTTTATATTGTGGAATATTGTTTAATACCATATAATATCTCACAATGTTCTACAATATTGTACAACAGACTGTGCTACCTGGGGATAGGCAGAGATTATTTTTCTTTATTTTTTTTAAGGTTTACATATTTCCACATTGAATAAGACATTCCTTTTTCTTATATTTGATTAATAAATCGTTAAAAATTTGAAATACCGTTTCCTTGTCAAACTCGAGAGAAGGTTGGAAAGACAGATTTATAAAGATTTTATAATGGCAACGATTCTTATCTCAATTCTTTCATAAACATTGAAAAATGTAACTTTATATACGCTCTTCGAAGTCCATTTGCTTTCATTATTAATCATCATTTTCTTTTTATTTGATTTATAATATGGTAAATCCTTTTTAAAGGTAAAATAAAAATACGTATAATTTTATTTGTACATGTGCTTGCTTGATTTCAGAAAATATTAAAGCGAACACTTATGAAAAGATATAATTATATGTTAAATATGCTCGTCTCTTTTAAAATATTATTTTGTCAAAAATCATGCCTGGGTTAGGATCTCAGAAGCAATTAGGCAGCATCTTTCCCTACATCTAATTTCCATAATAGGATATTTAATTCCTATGTAAGTTTAGTAGCTTATATTTCAAGAAAAAGAAATAACAAAACATTTCCTTCTGAGGTATTTTTAAAACATTTCGTTTCAGAATCATTCAAAAAATTACAAGCATATTTAAGAGATGATTAAAAACCCATTGGTGCAACAGAGTATTGCAGTCGAGCAATACAAACTTTATTCGTGTTTTTATACTTGATTTAAGAAAAAAATAATTTTGATATTTTTCATTTTTGGCCAACCATATTTCTACTACCGAGAAAAATATTATTTATTCCGCTCTGGACTATCTTGAATTTCCAGACAATTCTTCAATAAAATATAAGCTATATTATCAAATATGATAAAACTTGACATTTACAGTTTTTATTTTCTCGTAGATGCAGTTAAGAGTAATTATAGTAATTGCCAAAAAATTAGAATTCCAAATTTTTACGAATCTCCATGTTTAAGACCCCACCCCACCCCCAAATTCGAAAAACTCATTTTTGGGAGATATCTGCCAGTCCGTAACGCAGACACTTTCCGCTAAAACGCTGATTGGGTTTGGTTTTTTGACACAAGGGCCATACATTTGACCATATAGCGCAAGGCTAGGTAAAAATTTTTCAAATTAAATTTTGAAATTCCTTCGTTTAGGAAACAATGTAGAGTAAAAAATTATAAGATAAACTTCAAAAAAGAAATGACAGTAAACTAAATATTCAAATAAAAAAAACTATACAGTTTTAGAAAAGGTGAGTTTATCATTTGGAGTTTTTTCAAATAAAAGAGATAAAAAAAGATTGAAATGAAATCTGCTGTGCATATTTCAATGTATCATGTCAGAACACCCTTTCTTGAATGGCCAAGCGCCACGTGATCTTGCAAATAAAAATTATATTTTTATTCAGTTTAATTGTTTCATTGAAGGAGTCATTTAGTACTGCAAGCGATCCAAAAAAAACTTTGTCTCACATTTACTGCTTTAAAAAATATGGCATTTCCTATTTATTTCATTTCATATAGTCAGGTGCTCAAAATGACATTTTTCTAGGTTTCATTCGCTGTAGTCATTAACTTATTTTTTTAATCAGAGCTTTTGTAAATGCAATGGCAACGTATTATTAAAAGCTCATTTTTTGAGAGGCTTGTGCAGATAATAAAATTTCAATTTTTCGCCTATGGATTTTTGTTGGAGTCACAAACCTCATTCCCAAATCAATATCATGTTCTGACATAACATTATTATATTCAAAAATATAAAAACGCTGTATATAAAAATTTGGGCATTGGCATATATGTCGGCCCAAGTGCAGTTGCGCCGAAAATACATTGGAGCTTGTTCTTCTAACAGAAAATGACGATGTTCATATCGAGTATGACCCAGTTGAAGTCTAGAGAACTGTATCCGTATCTCTGTTAATTTGGGAAGGCCAAAGTTCAACACCAAGTTTAATTCTACGAAGCTCGGGGCCACTTGATGATATCCAGCATAATAAAACAAAAAACTCTCGAGGTGCTAGCTTATTTAAAATATTCAAAACATTTAAAATCAGGGGATGATAATAAGATTGTAAGGTGAAATGATTGAAGAGACCCTAATACACTAATGGCTTTAATACTCTAATGCTTTTACAGTTGATCAGCAATTTCAGTTGCTGTGTGTGTTGTGTCTTATGGCAATTTATAATCCTGTGTAAGATTTAAGCCGAGTGAGGGTCTTTTGTTTTTTTAGTAGCACCAACTAGGACCAAAAGTTACTCAGTTACTCACGCATTACAGCACTTTTTATGGTCGAGCTTCATTTATGTATTTCATTCACGGATCGTAATTTAGACCTGAACCAACGAATGATCACCTCTGAACCAGTACTTCTAGTGATATTAACTCTCGATTTGGAGGACTTTGCGACCACGACAGATTTATACGTGCACCAGTCACCACAAAACATAAAGTATTCGGGCCGGTGGTTTTGAACTCACAAACTGCGGAATATTAAACACGTTCTAGAGTTAACGCTTAAACAGTCATCAAAATGACTGGGCAGATTCAGTAAAAAGCTAAAGTCATGCCAAAAATTAATATTTCTTAACTATTCTAAGCCATTGCCTTGAAAAGCATGACAAATTTGGGAATTAATAATTTATTACAGACTATGTGAGAACTTTTGGGGAAAATACTCAAAATATCAATAAAATTATTTTTTCCATGCGTAAAACATAAAATTTTCATAATCAAATTTTAAACTATTTATTAGTACTCAAATTTATATTCTGTATGCAACTAGAAATCTTATATACCGAAAATATTTCATGTAAACTTTCGCCTTTCTATTCCCAGAATAACTTCACGATTATTTCATTTTCGGAAATTCTCTTTTTAATCCCATACCAATCACGGCTTTTCAACTTTCTGCTTTAACTGCCAGTGAAAACATTTTCAAGTTGTCATAAGACTGATCACAGTTTCGAAGCGAAGGCAATCGATAGCAAAAGTAATCAAAGAAACTATTAGAAAATTAATACCAGCCATCAAAGGCCCGAGCGATCCGAGCGGAAAGACAGCCAGATTCAGAAATGAATCTCCAATGCCATTCCCTCGTAGATATTTTGAAAGTAAACAAAGGTCGGAGACATGTCTGTTCCAATTTCGGAGCGCCATTTGCATTTTTCAAGCCATTGACTCGAAATGAGAATCGTATGAAAATTCCTTCACGCTTCGATATGATGATTCGAGCCGAGGACAATCGATTATTTTAGAGAGATTAATGATGTTAAAAATGAATATTGTTAGTTGATAGGAATATAATCGTCCGCCATTTCCTTTTATATTTATAGCATAACTGAATGGTGCAGTAAGTAGTTAAATTTTGAACCGTATTTGCGCGTGATTGTTGATCATGACTGTATTTGCTCCATTTGATTTTTCAATACAATTTTTCATTTTTTGAAAATGAGATAATAATCTGGAATTGGTCATTTGAGTTAAATTGCATTTGTGTGTTTATATAGTATTTTGGAATATTTCCCGTCCATATTTAGCTGTTTGATCAAGTCTAATTTTCTTAAACTTAAATAATATCTCAACTTAAGAATGAATTTTTATGGATTTGACACTAAAGATAAATGGATATTTTCATGAAATTCAAGTGAATTCGCATCACATCTTATATTCAACTAAAGCTACCGTTATATTCAATCATTTGTTAAATTCATCATACATTAAATTCATTCGTAAATCTTATTTATTTGTGTCTGATAATTTCGAAGACGATTTGTTTGAATTTTTATTTTGCCATCTGACAGTGCAGAAGCTTTCTACTGAGACCTTATGGCATGGGATAGTTGTTTAATTTCAGTGCGAGTGAGTTTAAAAACGAATACGATGTTGAATTATTGAATCAGTTCATAAGTAATTTAACATAATAATTCTAAATTGTCTCAATGGTAACATTAATTTTTGTTATAATAGTAACATTAGTATTTTTTAAAATGGTAGCATTAATATTTGTTAAAATTGTAACATTAATACAATCTTTAAACAGAAATTTTCCCGTTGTTGAATATACAGTATGTCCAATAAACTCCAACAATAAATTGAGTTCAATGATAATTATTGAACAAACGTGGTGTGTGTATTATTGTACATCCTATATTATATATGCCCTATATCCTACATTATATATTAACCATGCCCCAAAAGTTAAGGTTAGATATAACACCACCTGACTGAAAATAACATAGTATATAGTGTCAAAAAATGTATATCATCTTCGAAATCAAAAAAATGTACAGAATCTTCGATTTATAACGAAAGGATATTTAGAACTCAGGACAACTCAGGATATTAAGGCTAAGCGCAAAATACATTTGGAATAACATGCGATTGATATTATCTACGAAAGGGAATTGTTATTTAGGGAAAAGGGATATTTTCGCGTAATTAAAGGTACGATTATACTGGCTTCAACTAACTTCTTTGTACTGCTATTAATATGGCTTCTATGACTTAGTTTGCTATTGATAATAGATCCTGTGTATATGTCTTCCTTATCCCAAAAGAAGGGTTTTCCCAAAGAAAATTATTAATAGTTCTTTTATGGCATATCCTTCGGAGTATATTAGCATGCGTTTTCTTAGTGTTTTGCAACCAGCACCCATAATATATAGTACTTCTTTCTTTCTTTCTTTTTTTAAAGATTATGTTAAAAGTACTTCTGAATTTATGAATTTGTTGTTGTTTTTTGAAATGCTGAGAAATAATTTAATTATTGAGTATATTTTTGCATAAATATATATAGTTGGTTTATATCTGCTATAGGAATGAATAAAGTTAAGGTTGAGGGACATATGGGAATAAATATATTCATCATTTTTACCATTTTAGTAAAAAATCAAGTTGATTTTAGAGCTTGCGATATTTGAAGATTTCCAAAATTTGGACATTAAAATCCAAAATTTTCTGGAATAGTTAAGTTAGAATAAATTAAGAATTTATATGGTTACAAAGGGTATTTATTTATGAAAATAATATCTCCATACTTTAAATTTTGAAAGTTACTGCATAGTAGTAAGCCATTTTCTCCTCCAGATTGATGTTATTGTTATTCAAAGAGAAAAAAGAAGATAATATTGAAATATTTCAAAATTGTCTGTTGACAAAGATTAAGTAGAAGAATGATAACTTTGATTTGAATTGTTAAATATTGCAAAAACGACATTTTAGGAATTTTTGAAAATTGAAATGTCACCACTTTTCTTTGTGAATATGCTCTTTCTATCTGGTGTATAAATATTCACCCAATTCATTTTTTAAATAAATTTGTATCTAAATAATTCATTTTTTTCAACGCATTAACTCATTTTTTTGCTTAAAAGAAACTTATAGCTTGCGAGTTAAATTTTAATGTTTAAAAAAGAATTCATTTTGTTCTAAAAGTGAATCATTGAACTACAGGAAACTTTTCACAAGCATAAATTTCAAAATTTCTTTACGACTGAAAATTGCTGCAAATTTAGAGTAGTTGACACATATTTTGAATATTTATATATTTTCTGAATTTGGATTTGAACTCATTTAACTAAAAATCTAAATATCTTGATCTTTAACTTTTTTTGATTATTTATCTATAATTCCTTTGTTACACATTTTCTGTGAATAATTGATCAAATCCATTCTATAACCAAAAATTCTTCTAATAAAGATATAACTGTATAGAAACTTCTAAAAAAATTGAAAGCTGACTTACATTTAGAGACAGGCGATACTTCTAGAATTCTCTGCAAATACAGCAGTGAAGATCTGAAAATTTCAAAAGCATTCTATTATTTAAAAATATATAAACATAAGATTTGATGCAATAATTAGTGATACAATGAACATAATGGCATTTCTTTTTACAACCATACATTCAATTCTAAGATGAAGTGTTTATTTTTAGGACTTCATCATGCTGATTATATCATAATAAAATTTTCATTCGTAAATTTGGATTGAGCAAATCACTACATACATATTCATTTGATCACATAAATACGACTGTTTTACATAATTTGAATCATTCTCTTATTTTGACAAATCCATTAATCTTGCACAACAATATTCAAAATGTCATTATATTATATATTATATATCATTATATAAATCAGCGGTTCACAGCCTTTTATACACTGTGACCCACTAGTTTAAATCTTAATCCATAGCGACCCACCAAATTTTCGTCGAATAAATTTTTTCTTGAACGATTTTCTTTCGTAAAAGAACTCTAATTTGTCCAAAAAGAACTTTAATGAAAAAAAAACATTTAATATTCGACATAATTTATTAAAATTATTTCCGTTTATGGATGGACTTAAACTCTTGATGAAAAATCCAAATCATATATTTGAAAACCTTGTTAATTTGCATATGCATTCAAGATTTGGCTGCGATCCACCAAGAATTGACTCACGGAACATATTTCTGTTTTAATGAATCTGCTCGATGGTAGTCACTGATGAATCTCCCGCTGTTGATCCTTATCCTCATAAAACTTTGTTTTATGTTTTAATAAAATATCATGATAATACTATTGAGTTGTACATTTCTTCAGTTGAAAATAAACTCAGAAAAACACGACACGAATAAAAATTAATTCCAGAAAAGACTAACCGGTTAGAAAAGTTTTTATAAAATGTGCTCTCAAAAAAAAATCAGATAAACTAAGGAGGACGACTGCCAAAAAAAAAAGAAGAAAAAAATCAAAGAATGCAGCAACTAACGATTTTAAAGATTGAATTTCTAAACAAACATAATATTTTAAAAAAAGTGGATTAGGTAAACTGAAATGAAGTCATTTATCCTTTTTTTGAATTTGTATTTTGGTCACGCCATCTATGTCCATAAAGAAAACAAATTCAATCAAAAAGAAAATTAAATCTAAGAATACAAATTTCAAGTTATCATGCAAGAACATTTATTATTGTCATTCAGTAGTTTATACAGATTGGAAACAATCATGAGACTTCTCTATCGATTTCTATACCGATTTTATGTAATGATAATTTCTTTTAATTTTCATTTTTAAGTTTTCTAGCTGGCAAACAAAGTTTTGGAGTTCGACCGATTTTGAGATGAGATAACAGTCATGATACCATAGTTCTGCCTCAACCTTTTCAGAGCGCGTCTGGTTTCAAAGAAGAATACATAATAATAATGCAATACTTGTAAAAGCAGGTACAAATATATGCGATTAAAAAATGTTGATAAATATTGCCATTATTGTTTTATTTATTGTCAAAGAGATTTCGAGCTTCAATTGTTCAAAACCTTTAACGAAAATATGTTTTCAGATGATAAAAAAACTGTATTACAAAATTATGGCGTTATAAAGACTGTGTTGTTTCACTCTTCTATTGTTTCCGATATGTTGTTAAGCTCAATCTGAGACAACAATATGTAAATATTTTATACATAAGTTCAATCATTTAAATATATTTTATGCTGCATTATTTTCTTATTTTCTTCATTATAGTAATGAGGAAAATTATGAAAAATTATAAGTATTGGCCTTTCAAATTACGCCTTTCTAGAAATCATAGCTTGTTACTTATCGGTGGCCGTCCCAGAATAACATTGAAGTCGAGATTCAGCCACCAGTAACACTTATGACATTAAACGTGTTAATATATCGTCGTAATATTCATTAATTACTGGTTTAAAAAAGCATAAAATTGCTGTTATTTATTGTAAGCCTTCATTAAAATAATATTTAAAAAAAGATGGAGGTAAAAAAGATGGAATATTACATATTTTAAATAGCAAAACAAACTTAATATTTATGGCATGAATTTTTAAACTAACGACTTCCATTACATTTCTTTTATTAATACTTGTTATGCCCTTTTCATAAAATAATGTTTGTATACCTATAAAGAAATTCACTGAACCATTTGGCTTTTATGGAAGTCCATGATTAGATAAGGAAAGCACCAGATTTAATGGATTTGCATATCTTTGGCTGAACATACTTTTATGTTGAAATGCAAATGTTTATATTTTGCCATGTGGAAAAATTTGTCAGTTTCGAGAATAAAATATTTATGGTTTCATAAGTGATTTAATCATTATTTATATATTTTTGGTTGTTGAATTTTGTTATACATTCAGGAAACTCATTTCCGGAAACTATTATAAAAGAAAAAAGGTAGGAAAATATTTAAATAGGATGAGGTTTAGCTCGATGGTGAATATTTCCTGTTGGAAGCTGTGTAAAATTTTTATATGGTTTGTGAGGGAAAATACTTTATAAAAAGAATTTCCTGTTACAGAGAATATAAGAATCTTAAAATAGTCAAATGTGAAGTGTAGTCTCCACAAATCATAAAAATGAGCATGTGTATACCTATGTTTCACAGGCCAGACACACAACTAGTAGATTTGTTTTGGCATAAGTGTGTTAGACAACATGAAAGCAGGTCTCGGAATTATTTTTAGACTTTAATTAGATTTATTACAATAATCTTGAAAAAGGTAATATTGTAATATTGATGATAAAAAGGTTTTAGAACATTAAAAAAGATTTTATATCATTTATATATTTAAAAAATTATATCATTATATATTTAAAAAGAATTGTTTTAACCCCTTCAGCTGCTTATTACGCGGTTTCCGTTGGTTGAAAATCAGTTCATTTTCTATTGCATCCGGCGTTCTTCCCAGTTTAGATTGTTTATTTCTATAATTACAATTTTTTAAACCATATTATTATTTTGTAACATATAATATCATTTCATTTCATATGAAAAAAATTTGAATTAAAAATAACGCATCTAAATAGTTATTTAAACAAATTATAGTATCTACTTATGCGCAGCTAACTAAAGAATCTTTTCCATCCGTACAGAGTCGTTTAAATGCTAACTACTTTGTGTCAAATTATAAACTTATTCAGTTTCTGACGGCATGGAAACTTTAAAGCATATTCAAATCAATTCAATTTGTCACAGAATGATAGGTGTTTGTGCTACAGTGGTGCAGTCCAGGATGCCAAGCTTTTGATATTTGAGTGCACTAAATTTATTCCCGAAAGATGTAAACTCAGGAACTGTCTTCTAAAGAACAATATAGCTTGGCCTCCTCATTTATCTGCATTTGTTCGGAATAAATCATCTTACATTTCCTTTTGTAAATATGTTGTTGTGTTGTGACTAATGGCACTTGCCGTGGACAAGCCTCCGCTGATACGATCAGCAGATTTTAAGCCGGAGATATACGTCTCTTGTTTCACACGTAGCGCCATCTAGGGCCGAGAGTACGACTTGGCTACACACACGTCACAACCCTTTTTAGGGGGATGACTACATTCATGCACATTTATTTATACATGTCAGATCGTAATTTAGACCTGAAACAGAGAACGATCACCTCTGAGCCAGTAAAGCCCGTGATTTTACTCTCGACATGGAGGACTTTGCGACCACAAACAGATTTAACGAGTGCCAACTGCCACACACTCGGGGAATCTTTTGGCCGGTGAGCTTCGAACCTGTAACCTAAGGAATACGAGTCCAATGCTCTACCAACGAGGCCATCCCGGCCTTTCGTAAATATATTAATGGTATTTCCCCCCGTGTTATTTAAACTTTATTTCAGTGTGTTTGTTTAGAAATATTTTCATATATTCTTTGTATTTGTGTTTTGAATGCTTTATTTTATTTTATCATACTTCTTCAACTGTATTATGTCATCTACTGTGTGTTTCTGCTAGTTTGTGAGAAGTTTTTGTGTATTTAACTTGTGTATTTGCTTCCCCCTTTTTTCTTTGAATTTGTGGCTATGTCTTTGTTTTCGAAATTCATCCCAAGGTTAATTGTGAAATGACTTACATCTGTAAGCCTTGTGGTATACTTGTTGGCACACAAGGAGTTTATACTTCGAGAACCAATAAAAAAAATCAAGAGGAATTAATAATATCGTTTTTTTGTGCTAATTTTTTCAACTTTAATCGAATTTTAAAAGATATTTTGTGAAATTAAAACCTTAGATTCCATTATCGAAGTGAAACTCAAATCATTTTAATTTTTTCTACTAATATTTTATTATTCTTTTTTTATTGATGATCAAAATAAAAAAATACAACTTCGTTTTCTATGCTAAATAGTTTTAAATAAAAAGCTTACTTTTAATTGTATGCAAAGCATAATTTCAAACATTTTATTAAGATTTAACTTTAGAATCAAACAATGTTGAAAATTTTTGAAAGTTTATCCATTTTTAAGTACTGCTGTAGCGAATAAAGGTCGCGATACGAGCCTGCGACGCTAGCACCTGTAGCCGAGTAACATAACCACAATACCAAAAAGTAGACCGGTATCGTAGATGTTATCTGGTTTAATAAGGATAGCTCTACATTGCTACTTTTCTTTGAAGTATAATTTTATGTGTGAAGATGCTTACATAAAATTAGGGAAATTAAACGATAGAAAATTTCTGAGATCATAAATTTTATATCTATCAAAATTTGCATTTTAGAATTATTTTATTTAAGAAGTTATTAAAATCAAATCCTAAAAGATATTTTAATGTAAATTTTAACAACTAATAATCGTTTAAAACCAAATAGTCACTAAAGATGGCTTATAAATAATATCCAGGTTGTTTCAATATCAATAAAAGTTGCAAAATCGTAAAAATCTTATTTCAAAACATTTATTTTGTGGTTTGAACCTTATAGTTAAATATAACTTTTTTATACATAATAGCCCTTATTATATTCTACTAGAAAATAATTTGTCAATAGGTACTAATATTTACTTACCTGTAATCATTTAAAAATTAACGTAATAAAAATAGCAATGGAAAATAGATTCAGCTGATAAATAAGGTAGCTTTCTACTATTTAAATACAAAAAAGGTATTAAAAATTAAGAAACTGTTTTATCTTGTTTGTATGGATATTTCAATTTTTAATAACAAGCTTTGAAAAATAAATAAAGAGTATATATATATATATATATATAAATAATTTTTATGTTATTTTCATTCGTAAGCTCTTGAAAACACTTTACAAAAACACTTGAATTAAATATAAAATACTATCGAAATATGGGAAATATCAAGCTCTACAAAAACACTAATCAAATATAAGAGATTACTAGTTCTGAAAAATCATACCGATTATAATATTATTTAGAAAGAAAGATTGCTATAAAAGAAAATAAGAAGAAATTTTCATGAAAGTGTAAACAGAGATGACATTTCAAAATTCTTTGATCCATAAAACCAATTTAGAGATAAAAACAAATTTGATAGAGATAAAAATAAATAGCAAAATAACAAATAATTTAGAGAGTAATAAAACAACATTACATTAAATAAAACGCATTAATTTTATTAATGCATTAATATTAATACATTAAATAAAATAATATTAATAAAGTTTATTTGAAGCAAATAACAATAATTTGATTAAATATTTATCATTTGAGGATATAGGTATTTTAATTTTTTAGACAAAAAATGAAAAAGGTTAAAATAAGTTCACCACGTATTAAAAGTGCATTGCAACAATATTTTTTTATAATGTTCTCACTTTCATCGACACCGAAAAGCTTATTTTTGAATGTTCAGAAATTAACACATATTTCCTGTTTAAAAATATTCAAAATCTATATTTTACGTGGTTTGTCATAGTAAATGAACGAAAAAAAATTAGGAATTTTTAATTTTCAAACAGTTTCCCATTTGTATTATTCGTGTCTTATAACTTGTTTAGACACTCTAACATTTTAAATTTTAAAAAAATGTTACATATTTCTGGTCTAAAACTCACCGAGTTAAAACGCTCGAAATATTATTTTTTAAAGTCATTGAACTGTTGACTCGAAGAAACACCGTTCAGTAATTGACGAATTTTCTTTCCTTAAATTATATATGTCCATTTAAATATTCCAAAGTTAGCTAAAATAGAGAACATTGAAAATTTCCTCACTTAATCAATTTTATTCACTGAAGATTCTTTCTTATTTTAAATCTTTCTCAATTAAATCTTCATTAATTAAATCTTTCATATATTTAAGTTGTTCATAAATTCTTCTTTTAAATCTTTCTTAATTAAATCTTTCTTAAATTCTAATTTTAAATATATTTTTTTAGAAAAATTTATTAAATATAAGACTTTCAATAAAATTTTATTCATAGTAATCTTTTCGAAATCTGTTTTTTGATTGAAAAAAAAAATTCTTTATATCATTTAGAACATTTTTGCAATCGGATGTAAAGACCTATCTCTGAAGGTTTAATATTGAAATATTGAGTTTAGATGATAGTGACCATATTGAATTTTGATTTATAAAAACCAACAATCCTTCTGTTTCATTAGCAAAGAACGAAACATATGTGTTTTCATGAAAAAAATTGAAACGGCTGAAAAATGGACAAGGTATTTATTCACTTACAAAAAACCGATATAGAAAAGAAAAATGTATCCGAAGTTAATCCGTATCATGTCGAACAAAAATTAGCTAAAAGAGCAATCCTTTAAATTTTGCCGTCACGCTAATAAGAAATTGTTTTCTTTTTTTTTACTTTGATGAAAAATAATCCCATCATTCTCCAAGAACAACTGACATTTTGACAGCGCCATCTGTAGGATTATGGTGACGGTATAAAGGGGAGAAGAGTAATATAAACGTCCAAAGTTATACAGTTGGCATTGTCAGTTAAAAATTGAAACCTTCCACGACCAATTATTTTCGAAATAATGCGCATTTGTTGAAATTCATGGCGGTTTGAAATGATATAAAAAGTAATTTATAAGTAATCAGAATTAAAAATAATCCGATGCTACATTAAAATAATAAACATAAAAATGATTTAGATCAAAGATTTTATAAGGTTATGAGAAAGGAAAATGTTTTAAATTAAAAATCTCGAGCATCAAAGTAAATATTGCAAAAGTATGAGCTACAAATTGAAATATCCTAAGGAAAATTTAGAATTTTAGTCACATTTATAATGAATGTTCAGTATATTTTATATATCATTCACTGTGGCTTTATATCCATTTACTGCTTTATGTGACTTACATTTAGGATTTTAACGTTCAACTCTTCCATTATATAATATGTGTACCGTTATATATTTTAGCTTTTAACAGTTCGAGTATACACTGAAGTGTATGAAAAACTGGTACACCAATATAATATCATCTAGAGCTCCAACGATAACGTAGAAGTGCTGCAGTACGACGTTGCATGGTTTCAACTAATTTGTTCTGTTGATAGTTCACTCCACGAATCTTGTAGTCCACAAAGCCCTGAGAGTGAGAGGTGGTGGTGATCTCCCTAGGACAGCACGTTGCAAAACATTTCAGTTATGGGGGATAATGTTCATGTCAGAAGAATTAGGTAGCCAATACAAGGGGAAAAATTCAGAAGAATGCGCCTCAAGCCTCTCGGTAGCTACTGTAGACCAGTGGGGCGGTGCATTATCCTGTTGGTATTTTCCACGTCCTACAGAATTCATATAGGACATGAATGCACGTAGAGAGCCAGAAAGGATATTAAAGTACAGTCATGATCGTCATATGTCGATCGTCGACCGTTGACGTGTGTAGACTCGACCTGTCATGGTAAATTCTACGCAAGTCAACGGTCCCATTTTATTCTAACTGAAGATGCCCTTTACCCTCACAGAGCCTTAACCAGTTTGAACAGCTCCTTGAAAACATGAAGGATTAATTGTTTCATTGAGTTTTCTCCATACCCATACACAGCCACAGCCCCATACTCTTGGAAACGTGACTCCTTAGAGCAGACAATGTTTTTCCAATCGTAACGAGTCCAATGGCAGCGTTGGCGAGCCCAAGTAAGGTGCAGAGCTTTGTGTAGCTAAGTCAACAATGGTATACGAGATGGCTTGCAATTGCGAAAGCCCATATCAATGAGGTTACGTTGCACAGTGCATGCACTGACACCTGTTGATGGACCTACATTCAAATCGGCAGCAATTTGTGGAAGTGTCGAATGTCTCTAGTGTAACGATTCTTTACAGGCGTCGAGATTTCGTTCTATCAAGGCCTTTACTAATCCGCACCGTTGTCGGAGATTTGAAGTTTTACTGGAAACCTAGTATTTGCGGTACTTCCTAGAAATAATATTGCGCTAAAATTCAAATTTTGTAGCAAATGAAGGTCGCGGTACGAACCTGTGACGTTTGGGCCTGTAGTCGAGTATCATGCCGATCAAGCACAAGGGACCCTTCAGCTCGAAGGATATTATCTGGCTTATAAGGCTGACGCTACAATTTCATCTCTACTGCGGAAAAAATAAAATGAAGGTATACCTAATTTAATAAAATTGAAAATTATTTACAAGGTTATTATCATGTCAGAACATGATGTTATTTTGGGTAGAGGTTTGGATTGGTTATGAGGCAGACAACAATCCGTAGGAAAAAAAAACGTAGGTGAAAAATTGAATTTTTATTACCTGCACGAACATCTCAAAAATTCAGCTTTTAATAAAGGGTTGCCATAGCATTTATAAAAGCTTTGACTAAACAAAATAAGTTAATTACTACATTAAATAAAAGAATTAACATTACACTACACTACATTAAGAAAAGTGTCATTTTGAGTACGTGATTATATGAAATGAAATAAATAGGAAATTTGATATTTTTTTAAAACGATAAATGCGAGACAAAGTTTTTTTTATAGTTTGCAAAACTAAAGTGACTCATTCCATGAAACTATTAAAAGGAATACAAATATACTTTAACTTTCACTAGCACGTGGTGTTTGGCCTTTCAAGAAATTGTCTTCTGACCTGATACATTGAAATATGCATAGCAGGTTTCATTTTAATCTTTTTTTATTTTGTAATATAATTATATAGATAATCAAATTAATTCATTCAGGAATTCCACTGACCAAAATAGAAAATGAAACTTTGTAGCATAAAACCAGTATGTTAAAATAGTTTTATTTCTATTGTATTGCCAGAACCCTCACAATGAGTTCGACATCCTGGTGAAAGTTTGCAAGGGATTTCTAACTTAAAAAGCTACAACTTGTCTATTCTTAGGGGAAAATATTTGACTTTTTGTAAGACATTTTGTTTATAGCAAATATTAAGGAATTCATATATAATGTAGATCATTCTTTTCTCTTTAAAGTACAGCAATAATTTTTTTTTCACGTATAATCTTCCATTAAGAAAAGTTTTATTTCATACAAAACAATTTTCTTCCCGTTTTAAAAACATATTTTCATCACAAGGCTAATTTTTCACAAACTTCATACTTATACGGCAAAGAAATTTTTAAAAAGTCTTTTCTCGCCAAAGTTTTCAAAAATATTTTCTGAACAGCTTATTATTTACACTGAAAAAAGTGGGAATGGCAACAACGATGCAACATAATTATAGTTGGTTAATTTAATTTCTTTTGCCTCAAGTATATTAATTTTTTTTAAAAAAATGACCAGCGTGAAAGAAAAATATTATAATTTTCTCGCCTATCTCTTAAAATAGTTTAACAATAAAATTTATTTGTAAATTAATTATAGTTTGAGCCACCATGCGCTGTAATTTTTAAAACATAAACAAGATAATAGAGCATTTTAGTGCACTATTTATGAACAAGATGAAGCAAAATACCAGTTATTACAAAATTACAATATTTTTACTTTTAAACATTTTTAAAGATATTGAATTTTATAGCGTATCATATGCAAACGAGCTCAAATAAAATGTTTTCTAATAAATAAATAGATAATATATGTTTATATTTATATATTAACTATGAAATTCATTATTTGAGAAACAGATCTTGGAAAATAATTTTGTATTGGGACCGTTCACTAGTTTTACTGCATAAGTTAGTTTAACTGCATGAAATATAAATAAATAATTTAAATATAATTCAAAAATATTAGAATAATTCTTGATATGTTTATTTAGGAAAAAGTTTATTTTCTTTTAGTAGTCAACAATAGTTTTTTTTAATCATGTAAGAACATGATGTTACTTTGGGAAAGAGGCTGACAAAAATCCGTTGACGGAAAAGAAGAAAAGCCGTAGGTGAAAAATTGTAATTTTATTATCTTCGCGTTACCATTACATTCACAAAAGCTCTGATTAAAAAAAGTTAATGACTACAGCAAATTAAACCTATAAAAATGTCATTTTGATCACGCGATTATATGAAATAAAACATGTAGGAGATGTAATATTTTTTAAAACAATTAATGCGAGACAAAGTGTTTTAGATCGTTTGCAATACTAAAGTGACTCATTCAATGAAACGATTCAAATGAATAAAAATATGATTTAACTTGCACGAGCCCGTGCTGCTTGGCCGTTCAAGAAATGATGTTCTGACATGATGCATTGAAATGTGCAGAGTAGATTTCATTTTAATCTTTTTATTTCGTTTGTTTATTTCGAGAAAAAAAATTAATTATGATTGGAAGCTGGAAAAAAATTATAATTGTCTATCTCGAATTTCAAGTTATAATATAAGAATATTATTTATTTTTTAAATCACTTGGAATCAATCCAATAGAAAAAAAATGTTCCCGCATGACTCATATTTCGCAATCGCCAGCATTTTGAAAAGCGAATGTTATTGATCATATCGAAATCAATCGAGTTCTATAATTTTTTAAACTCAGCCAGCATTTTTCTTTGTGAAAAACCAATTAAAACCGGTTTTATAAAATCTGATGATTATTAGATTACGCATGCGTCGATATTTAGAAAAAAATGTATTTTTCCTCTCATCTGAAAATCGTTTGAGCTCCAAAAATTAATCTCGAAGCCTGGATTCTTTTCTTTTTTGCAAAAATTCGGTTTAAACTCGTTTGGAATTAGCACATGAATATAGTATTACGAAAACGTAAACTTTTAAAAAAGCAATTTTTTTTCCTTTTTGATTCTTAATATCTTTCGAGCTACAAAACTTCTTTATTATTATTATTATTATTATTTTTGCCAACAAGAAAAATTTGATATATTCAATATCCTACTGACAAGAAAAAGCAAGCAGCTATAGCTTTTATTCGCACCTGCCACATTAATAGCTTTTTAATATAAAATACTCAGATGGTTGATAGTACAGATGAGGAATAAAATATATTTCCAAATATATTATCGATTTTATCTGAAATATTACCTTTGAGATAAACGGGTAATATTATAATTTAATTACAAAATATTATTTCCATTCAATTTAACTATATACATTTCATGTTATAAAAGAAGGAACTTAAATTTTAATTTAGATATAAAATTAAAAGTAATAAAAAGTAAAAAGCACAAAGTGGAAAGTTTTAGTTAAATTTTCTTTTAAATGTGAAATAAATTATAAATCTTTGTGGCTGTGAAGAGCACTATACGAACCCACGATGCTAATGTTTGTAGCCACATAAGATATCCATCAGACCAAAAATGCGCTTCGAAACGAGAGATATTATCTGGCTTATGAAACTAGCGCCACAGTACTCCCCCACCAGTGAGTTGGCGGAGAGACGAACGAGTTTTATATCTCCAACCTTTATGGCAAACGGTTGAGTGAGTTGGCAAGCGAATGTGGGAATTGATGCGTCAAGTGTGTCTGACGACTTTGGTTGGTGAGGCAAGTATTTATGACAACTTTTGTTGAGGGTAGATGGCGCCACGACAGCCGCACGAAGTTTCAAAGTCAAGGTCACCCATGTAGCGAGTGTAGATCGAAGTACGAACGCACGACCTAGGGTTTGTAGCAGCGTAACATATCCATTAGACCAAAAGTGCACTTCGATACGAGGGATGTTATCTGGCTGATGAAGTTAACGCCACATCTTTTATTACAATTCAAGTGATAAAAGAATCTATTTGTTAATTCATAAAGAGAAAGGGATATTGAAAATAAATTTCAATACCAAAATTTTAATTTAATTATAAAATGTAGAAACAGATCAATCATCTCTTAGATTTATGCACCTGCATTAGAATATTATAGGAATTTTACTCAAGGAATTACTGATTCTTAAAAGAGGAAAATGAACTGAAATTAAATCTTAAATAATAAAAACTTTTACTTTTTATTCACTTTTATTATTTTGTCAAATAAAAATTTTTTTTAGCATGATAAATTTATTATAGATTCTATTTATCTCTATCCTAATTTATTCTGCAATAATCCAAAGAATAGAATACAGATCACTTCACACAAATTTATTCTATATATTGTTATAAATTGTGTAAATTAGATCAAAATATTGTAAATAGTTCTAAATAGTTTAATTGTGTAAAATTAATTGTAATGGAATCGTGCGTCAGCGATAAAAGACAGAGGATTGACAGCAAGAGGATTTACAACAGGAGACAGCCATATTTGATCAATTTGGCGACGTAGGTGTGTTGTCGACATAATGAGGTCACTAACAGTTTTTACTACACGCTAAAATGCTTGGTAGAAACTAAGAAATAAAGATTTGTTCTTAGAGAATGCTGTAGAAAGTTCCAGAGTTGTCTGTAGCAAACGCGCCATTTCCGCGTTTGCCCCGCCCAGTTTTATGGGACGCTAATTACAGACACATCATAAGGTGGAGAACGAGCTACGTTAGTTGGCTTAGGTTGAGATACCGTCTTTTCTCTCGTTGACCTGCGTTCTATAACTTTGCTGTTAACCGATGTTAGCAGATTAAATAGAGATAATTCACTGTGAATTTGTAACTTGAATTGAGTATATTTAATGCACGTTTTCTTAGACAATAAAGTCTGCATTTTCGCATCGTTCTTGTGAGAATTTTTCATTACAATATGTAACAGAGAAAAAAATTAATGTTTGAAGAATTCTTCAGTAATTTTTATAAAAAGCATACTATTCCATATTATTTGTAAATATTTCCTCCTTTTGAGTACAATAATCTTTAAAATAAACACAAAAGAGAAGCAATAAAATGCAGATTAATTTTCTTTAGATAAACTTCACAATTTCAAATTCTGACTTAGTACTGAAAATCACAAAACAGTTTTACTTAATAAATATTACCTGTTGTGAAGAATAGGCAATAAAAACATTATGCATTTCATTACGTATCAGATTCTTCAGAATTTACGTACGTAGTTTATTGAAAATATTGATGCGAAACGATATAAGGCATTCATCTTCGTCAAGAAAATAAGGCGTTTTAAAATATAACGCATTCAACAAGTTAGAAAAGGGACTGAAAATATTTTCTAATGTTTATATCGTCTTTTCGTTTATTATAATGATAAAATGATGAATAAATAGGAAATTATTTAAATATATATGTAAATTTAGAAGAAAAAAGATAATTTGATGTAAATTTTTAGCATTTATTTATAAAACTAGTATTAATCTAGAGAAAGGCTTTTTTTTTACTTTTTATAACATTACGTATGTAATATACACTGAAGTGACTAAAGTCATGGGATGACTGTTTATATCGTGCCGATCCTCCTTTTGCCCGGCGAAGTGCAACATCTCGACGTGTCACGGAGTCCACAAGTCGTTGGAAGTCCTCTGCAGGAATATTGAGCCATGCTGTCTGTATAGACGTCCATAATTGTGAAAGTGTGGATGGTGCAGGAGTTTGGGCACGAACGGACCTTTCGATGATGTCCCATAAATGCTCGATGGGATACATATCAGGCGATCTAGGTGGCCAGATCATGCACTGGAATTGTCCGGAATGTTCTTCAAACCAATCGCGAACAGTTCTGGCCCTTTGACATGGCGCATTGTCATCCATAAAAATCCCATCGTTGTGTGGGTACGTGAAGTCCATGAATGGCTGCAAGAGATCTGCAACCAGCTGAACATAACCATTTTTAGTCAATGATCGGTTCAGTTGCACCAGAGGAGCGAGTCCATGCCATGTAAAAACAGCCCACACCATTATGCAGCCACCACCAGCTTGAACAGTGCCTTGTTGACAGTTTGGGTCCATGGCTTCGTGGGGTCTGCGACACACTCGAAGTCTACCATCAGCTCGTAACAACTGAAATCGTGACTCATCTGACCACGCCACGGTTTTCCACTGGTCTAGGGACCAGTCGATATGCTCACGAGCCCAGGAGATTCGCTGCAGGCGATGTCGTGCTGTCAGTAAAGGCACTCGAGTCGGTCTTCTGCTGTCATAGCCCAAGAAAGACAAATTTCGCCACACAGTCCTATCGGACACGTCCCTCGTACGTCCCACATTGACTCCTGCAGTTATTTGACGAAGTGTTGCGTTTCTATTAGCATTGACCATTCTACACAGACATCGGCGGTCTCGGTCGTAAAGTGCAGGTGGTCGCCCACTGCGCTGTCCATGATGGGATGTGATGCCTGAAATTTCTTACTCTTGGCACACTATTGATACTGTGGATCTCGGAATGTTGAATTCACTAACGATATCCGCAATGGAACGACCCATGCGTCAAGCTCCAACTAATATTCCACGTCCAAAGTCTGTTAATTCTCGTCGTGCAGCCATAAATCATGCAAAACCTGTTCACATGAATAACTTGAACACAAATGAAAGCTCTGGAAAACGAACTGCGCATTTATACTTTTTCGCTGCGATACTACTGCCATCTGTATATTTGCATATTTCTATTCCATGACTTTTGTCACTTCAGTGTATTTTAGAGTATAACTAACAATTGTCTAATAATTTTATTCAAAAAAGAATTTATATAATATATGACATTTAGGAATTTTTTCAACAATATTCAAATAAAACAACCATAAACCACTTCTAGAGCATTCAAAATCAAGTCCGTAGCTCATTTTATTCTGCATAGCATAGCCAGTACGAATCATAACAAGATATCTGAATAATTTTTCAGTTTCTACTGTTAGTTCACACTCTGTCTCTCTATATATATCTGGTTCAAATCTTCAATTGTTAATAAAGTACTTTTTATTCATGCAGTCAAGTTCAATATTTTTTGAACTTGTAGTGTGATGACACTTGACGTTAATACAGTTTTTTATAATAATTATTCATTAAAAGAAAATTTATAATATTTTATATGTGAACAGTTTGGTTTCGAATCAACAGATGGCGGCACAAAAATTTATGCTCCAATTTTTTTCATTTAATATAGAGTAACTAAAATAAAATTTATTTGTTGATCTAAGCAGGAATTGATTTTTTTTTTAATATTTCTTGTTTGAGTTAAAACAATACTCATATAGTAGGACTATGAACAAAACGCCTTTTTCACAAAATGCATTTCAAATTATTAAATGCTTTTATATAAGCCTCACATATTTTTCAATAGAAAAGCATTACTTACATGTAGCCATAAACTTGTGTCTAACTGACATAGCTACAAAATAAAAACATCGCTGAAAGCAGAAACATACCTGCTTTTTAAAATTGCAAAAAATGAGATAAAATAAAATAAAAATGCGAATTTTCATCTAAATTCCTGTTCTCAACTCAATCTATTGCACAAACATAAAAACAAATTGCAGTTTATTATTTCAAATATCAAAATGTTGATTTGAACTCACTATTTTGTTTCGAATCAAGTATTTATTTAATGAGAGACATAACATCAAGAAATATATGGTGCTTACATATTATAAGGTTCAACTTTATAGACAAATTTGAGGTCATGGCCAAGGAGCTGCTAAACCGCCAATTATGGCAATCCGGCAATGGTATAATCCATTTATCTTTGTCGCCAAAAAGTTACTAAACCATTGGCGATCATTAGCGAAGACGGTATAATACGTAAATACCGAATATATAATATATATTTATATATGAGAATCAGAACCTTTCCTCAATTCTTTAAGGGAGAAATAGGTTTAATGTGAACTCGATTAGACATCGAGACATAGAAAAAGATAAGAAAACTTTCAAGTCTTAAACAAAGAGCCCTTTATGAAATCATGATGATTTTTTTCATTTATTTTTTGCCTGAAGGAAAAAAACACCATCCTATACTTCTAATTGCACAACCCCAAAGTATCAGATATTATATTTTAATTCAACTGAATATTTGAAATGAATCTGGAAATATCAACCGAAAATTATAATTGAAGTTTACCATAAATAATTAACATCATTTTATAAATTATCGTTATTATCTTACCAAAATTCATACCATTGATTCATTTTCTCCAAAATATCGACAGAAAAAATACGTGTATTATTTTTGAAAGCAATTTTATGAATAAAAAAACTAATTACGGTCTTATCAAAATTCCTTATCTAATCTGGCATCACTGATTGAATTAAACAAGAGAAATTAATTTGACATTCAGTTTAAATTTTTTAAAGTATATTTTTGTTTGAAAATTAATTACTAAAGTGTTTCCTTGGAAAATGGATATTTTAATAGCAGTGATTACACGAGAAATGATTCTAGAAATTAATTATTTTCAATATTTTATGAGCATACTCATTGAATCCATTTAAAATTAAATTATTTCGAATAAATAAGAGCAATCTAAGTTGTTAATTCCGTTATACTGACGATACTTCTTTTCTGATTGTTCAAATTGGAGCACTTCGTTGCTATTGGAAACTGATTCATTCGTTACCATCTAGAATTCTGATAAATACAGAGCTATTTTTAAAAAGGGGGATTTTATAATATATATAGGGTGACAGGAGCGTCACCATTCCATTTGGCGCTGTTTGGCGCACTTCTCAAAGCTCGCCAACTATCAACGTTTTTTTTTTGTTGTTGTTGTGACTAATGGCACTTGCCGCGGAAAAGCCCCGCTGATACATCAGCAGATTTTAAGCCGGAGATATACGGCTCTTGTTTTACAAGTAGCGCCATCTAGAGCCAAGAGTACGACTTAGCTACGCACACGTCACAACCCTTTTTAGGGGGCGGACTACATTCATGCATATTCATTCACACATCTCAGATCCTAATTTAGACCTGGAACATAGAACGATCACCTCTGACCGAGTACTCCCAGTGATATTACTCTCGATATGGGAGACTTTGCGACCACGAACAGATTTAACGAGCGCCTATCGCCACACACTCGGGGAATCTTTTGACCGGTGAGCTTCGAACCCGTAACCTAAGGAGTACGAGTCCAACGCTCTACCAACCAGGCCATCCCGGCTACGTTTGGCTACGTTGAATGTTTTGATTAGTTGAATCAAAGGGAAATTCAGCGTTTTAAAAAATTCAACCAATAAGAAACAATTCATCCTCATACGATCATGAGATTTGGCGCGTTTTCACCTTTTGATGAAGATTACGGATCAACCATATGTATTCCTGATGAATGATAATGTGAATAATCGCTAACGGTTATTGTTTAAATATTATTTATAATAAATACACTTCGAGCGTACTGACAGGTTTCAACAAGATATTAATAAAACAAGATGTAGAGATAGGCATAGATGTACTTACGTATTATACCGTTTTCGCCAACAGTTTAATAACTTTTTGGTGACGGATTTAAATTTGGCGACAAAGATCAACACCATTGCCGAGTTTCAATAATTGGCAGTTTAACAAGTCATTGTTTATGACTTCAGATTTGGCTATAAAGTTGGATGGTTTAGTACGTAAGAACAGTCATAAATTTTATTTCACTGATATAAATTAAGTGTCTTTCGTATGCCGTATACTTCAATGTAAATATACCATCATAATCCACTCAAGTTTCATTTATAAAACTATTTTTAACACTTCACAATGGTTTTAAGATTTAGCCATTACTTATTGTCATGATTGTTGTGAGAACGTGATGTTGTCTGGGTTTGAGATTTTTGAAGCCACTAAATACACTTGCGATTTACCTCTTTTTAGGAATCAATTTTCCACTTTTAGGGTTATTATAAAATGATAAAGAAGGTCACATTTAAGGTTGGTTAGAAACTAAGGAAGGTTGGCGATC
>JAOUZG010032859.1:12559082-12581710 GCA_026289955.1 Argiope argentata | reverse complement strand
ATAAGACACCCAAATATTTTATTTAATGATGCGCATAAGCTCTATTTAAACATTTATAATTTTTATCTTGTTTTTAAAAAACAGAAAACGTTTTCTTCATATTATCATAAAAGATTGTGCAGAATAGGCGGACCCAATTTGAACTCAACTTTATGTGTTAGATACTACTATTAAACTAAGCACTTTAACTGAGTAAAATTTACTACATAACATTTAGGACTTTGAATATGCGTTTTAATTTACCATTTTCTTTGAAGAATCTGCTGGAATGGAATCAACAAAGGCCCTCAAAGTATCTTTTTAAATTCAAATCTGCACATTTGAAATTTACTAAATGTATAAAGATCTCATTTTTCAAAGAATAAAATTCTTATTTGTCGAATCTTTTTCGTAGGACGTTCAGAATTTCTTACGATGCTATTTCTTGAATAGTTTTCTTATAGAATAGATTGCTATTTAGTCTCGTGATGTCAATTCGCTCCGCTATTTTATTTAAGATAAAATCAAGTCATATGGTAAATTTTCAAACTCACACTGAATTTATTTTTAAATAATAATAATAATGAAGCTGAGAAAAGTCATGCTAAATTTGCATATCAAGTAACGTAAATTATTAAGTTCTTTAAACTCAACTTGTAGATTGTTATGTGAAAAGTGTCATCCGATATTTTACTGAAGAATATGCATGATAATGTGTATGCATTTTTATATTATTCCTGGCATGACGTAGGGTAATGTTTCGTTGTATTGTAATTTTTTTTAAATTCAAGAAAATTTAATAAATATTTCAAAAATAAGCATTAATAAGAAAAAATATATATAAATACAATTAAAGAATACTTTAAAAAAGTATAAGTAATATTAATGTAGAATGCTAAATTGTGAATTTAAAATAGAAGAATATTGATTTAATAGCCAATTTCTTAATTTTGAGAATATAGATTTTATAAAGATTATATTCTCATTTGCCATTTTGTCTATTTAGTTAATATTTTTGTATTAATATAAAAAAGTTTAAGCGTACAAAGTTCACCAGAAAAATATATACTTTGTTTAGGGAAAAATTTCTTAATTACATTTAATTATTGTTCAAACCATGCATTTCAAAGCTTCCAAGAAATGCCTATGTTAACATAAAGTGTTAAAAATGTTGGCCGTTGTTAGCCAAATACTGCAAGTCATCGCTGAACCTACTGCAGTCAATATATAAATGGAGACCTAAACACATCATTTGTGAGAGTTCTCGAGGTTGTGCGGTTTACGTCGATACGCTTCATCTTTCTCAGTTCTCAGAGCAAGAAGTCCGTGGCGGCAAGATTTGCCGTTCTGGTGGGCTCTCTTCTCTCAATATGTAGTGACAATACAATGTCACTACATATTGCCATCCAGGGAATGTAATGTTTGGAATTTTCTGGCCCAAGAGCCATGGTTTTGACTATGCTGAGCCAAACTCAGTTTAAAATCATATCAATGTACATGAATCAAAGAAAAAAAATGTATAGTGTTTAAAAATTTTGAGAGAAGAAATTAAGCTGCAATGGTTTTACAGATGGTATATGTCCAAAAAAGGTAGAGTAACTTTATTTAGAAAAGATAAAATGCTTTTAAGAGAACAAAACTAATACCTATAACAATTTGATTCCTAAAAATTCTCTTTGGAAGGAATATATTTTAAATCAATAAATAATGAAAATAGAACTAATTATATAATAATAAAATATAAAAAAGAATAATCTCGAAAATTTATAATTTAATAATATTGAACCGTATCATTATAAGAGTATCTCAGCATTGTTCGGTTGCTCATATTCTATAAATAATATACAGTTATGTGTATTGATCGTTCCATTTAGTTTAAACTGATCTTCATCAGATGGAGAGCGTATGCATTTTTTCTCGTGGATTCTGTACATTTGTAGCAATCTTTAGTAAAAATAAAGAGCAACGAGTATCAATATATCTGTTGGCATCCTACAAGTCTCACTTTTTGGCTTAAAGCTATCAAATTAATAATACATATGACATACTTAATATAAAATATACTTTGAAGAGGATGAAAGGTACGTAGGGTATTTTTCTTTAAAAAAAATTTAAAAGAACAAAACTAGTATCTATAACAATTTGATTCCTATAAATTCTTTGTCGAAGGAATATATTTTAAATCAATAAATAATGAAGATAGAACTAATTATATAATAAAATATAAAAAAAGGTGGTATCGAAAATTTATAATATAATAATATTAAACCGTATCAATATAAGAGTATCTCAGCATTGTTAGATTGCTGTTATTCTATAAATAGTATAAAAATAAAATTTTGAAGTCAATTCCTCAACAAATAAAAATTTTAGTTATTTGTTATTAAATAATTACAATTAATATCAATAATTTATTTTTAAAAAACTATTAATTTCCACAATAAGTAAACACACATTCTTCACTTTCACGTGAAAAAGATTGAAATCCTCGCATTTTACCGATTGAGTTAAAGCCTGTTGAGTTTAGTTTTCATTACAAACTGATAAAACTACTTAAAGTATTAAAAATTAATCAAATTTAATTGATAATTAGTAATATTAAAAAAAAAACAGTATTAAAATCGACTGTCATCCACTACAAGTTTAAGGCGACCAGAGAACTTTAAAAGGACATATTGCAACTTTCACCTTAGCAATTTCAAATTTTACAGGCATTAAGAAAAACACTATAGGAGATGACATAAAATTTTAAACCAATATATTAATTTATTTATGAGTCGGGAGGTAATGTAATATAATATTAGTGATAAATAACGTTAATGAAAATTGTTCCAGGCATTAAAAATTTGTGCGAAAGCGCTCCAATTTTTATTATTACTTTCTCTAAGTCTTTTGAAACAACATTTGGGATTAAACTTGAAATTTGAATACGAAATGTCAAAATTAACCAATATAACAACTTAAAATTACTGATTCTTAAAAAAAAGTTTAAGTAGTTTTGAGTTATTACATTGATTAATTTTGATATTTCGGACTCAAACTTTAGGACTAATCCCAACTTTTGTTTTAAAAGGGTTAGAGTGAGTAATAATAAAAATTGGAGCGCTTCGAACAAATTTGGGACACTTTTCATTAACATTATTTATCGCTAATATTCTATTACATTAACCCCCAAACTCATAAATAAATTAATATAATGCTTTAAAATTTTGTATGTCATCTCCTATAGTGTTTTTCTTAATGCCTGTAAAATTTCAAATTGTAAGGAGAAAATTGCAAAAAGTCATTTTAAAGTTCCCTGGTCCTCTTGAAGAAAGGCATTTGAGTTTGAGTGGATGAATATAATGGTTTATATATCCTTTCAAAGATATATAAATATATAATAGGGAGAGTATGAACTAATAGTAGGAATTGAAAAATATCCATTTTTTACTATACTGATATTAGAAAAGAACGATAATTTCTGAAAATATATGTTAAGAATATGCTGACTACTATTTAGAACGACAATTCAAAGAAAGCAATTATTTCTTTGTTTCCGAAACTAATAAATTTGAATATATTCACCGTTGAATGATTTGTTATAAATAATTTCGTTTGCATAAAATGGGTTTTGTTGTACCAGGAAAGAAATTTATCGAGCCATTGGCGTTTATGTAGTTTCATGATTAAATGCGGAAAGAGTTAGAATAGATTTGCATATATTTCACAAATCTTCTATTTTTATGTGGAAATGCAAATCTTTAGTGAGCGGCTAAGGAGAAAAACTTGATCGTCCGGTGAATAATTTCTTTAAAGTTAAATAAATAATTTCCTTTTTTATTTTTATTATTTATTTTGCTTACCCAGCATATTTGACCTCAATTTGTAAAGTTGAAATTTATAATAATAAAAAAAAATTCAAGATCGTATAAATATGAGTTTAGTTTCGGTAGTTAATTTTTCTTATTGAAATTTTGGTCATTTGGAAAAATTTCCTTTTGATTTATTTAGAAATACTTTATTTAAATAGGTTTTTTTCATGCTCCATTAAACAAAAAAGCTAATTTCTGTAGAATTTACTACATAAAATGTAACGTTTGAGAATTACAAATCTATACAACTATTGTAAATAAGAAAGAATGGATGGGTGATGTTAATTACGCCAGAACAGCTAAACGAAATTGGATGAAATTTAACAGAGAAATAGATTACAGTCGAGAAAAGGACACAGGCTACTACTTATTCCGGAGATTAATTGAGTGATTCATTTTTATTAATTAATAACTAACTTTCCCACCAAGAATTTTCATTTCTTCAACACCAAATAAGTAACGAATTCAGTTCGTTTTTTCCCCATGCTAATGAAGTTATGCTTAACAAGTTTTCGTTCGATTATTTCAAGCGATTCTGTTTGTTTTCTTAGTGTTTGATGCAGTCAAAATTAAACATTGTAAATTAATCGATTTTTGAAATAATTTTGAAGAAATTTTTGAATTAAGATAAAACATAATAAAGGAAATGAAAAATTTCTAATTTGTTCTGCGTCATCTCAACAGGTGAAGAACATTCCCGCATCTGCGTTGTCTCAATTGATGTTGAAAATGAAAGCATGCATACGGATTGATAGCATTTTACATTGTGATCAGA
The DNA here is from genome assembly GCA_026289955.1 of Argiope argentata. Classification (NCBI taxonomy): domain Eukaryota; kingdom Metazoa; phylum Arthropoda; class Arachnida; order Araneae; family Araneidae; genus Argiope; species Argiope argentata. Next base: position 12,577,102 of record JAOUZG010032859.1, on the reverse strand, counting down.
ACGTCAGTTCTCACATATACATCAAAATTTCTACGCATACGAAGTCGCCGGTAAAAGCTTGTATATTATTCAATACTCTCGAATGGATTGAAGTTAGAATTTCTGGGAATGATATCTACCTACCACAAAACAGTTCTGTATCTTCAACGGTAAGCGATCGCAGCGCCTCCAGAGTCAAATTTTGGAAATACAGAAACAATAACTGAAAAGCTCAGAAAAGTAACTGAAATGAATGAATTTCGAAAGTGCAAAACATCACTTAATTAGTACGAAATAATTCTTTTGTAAAGTGCCCATATAATATTAAGGTTTATTTTGCACATTCAGTTGTAGAATTGAGAGTAAATATTAAGGTGACCAGGGACCTTTAAAAATGACTTTTTGCAATTTTCACCACATCAATTTGAAATTTTACAGACATTAAGAGTGACACTATAGGAGATGACACACAAAATGTTAAAGCATTATATTTATTTATTTATTAGTTTGGGGTGTTAATATGATATAATATTAACGATAAATAACATTAAAGAAAAACATTCCAGGCGCTCCAAATTTGTTCGAATGTGCTCCAATTTTTATTATTACTTACTCTATTCATTTTGAAACGAAAGTTGGGATTAATTATGAAGATTGAGTACGAAATATCAAAATTAACCAATATAATAACTTAAAACTGCTTAAACGTTTTAAAAAAATCAGTAATTACATTGGTTAATTTTGATATTTCATACTTAAGCTTCAAGATTAATCCCAAATTTCGTTTCAAAATGAATGGAGTAAGTAATAATAAAAATCGGAGCGATTTCGAACAAATTTGGGGCGCCTGGAAAATTTTTTTAATGTTATTTTTCGTTAATATTATATTATATTATATTATATTAACCCCCTAACTAATAAATAAATAAATATAATGCTTTAACATTTTGTGTGTCATCTCCTATAGTGTCACTCTTAATGTCTGTAAAATTTCAAATTGATGTGGTGAAAATTGCAAAAAGCCATTTTAAAGGTCCCTGGTCGCCTTAAGTACTTAAAATAGGGGATATTTTTTTTAAATTTCAATTCGATTTTCTGAAGAAAATAATGAAAACTATTATTCGAATTCAATTATTAAAGCTTAACTCATTTTCCAAAGGCATAAGCTACAGTTTGCTCTTTAAAATAATTAAATAGTTTTTAAAAACCTTAAACAACAGAGTAAGGATTTTTCAAAATAGCCTCGTTTTCTGTAATAACAGAAGAACATTGAAATAAGTAAGAGGTTTGAAATTAAAGAAAAATACTTTTGTCAGAGGATTTTTTTTCTATCACTAAATTCGGAAAGATAATAGCCAGCATTTTTTTTACGACTGTCTTTCTTTTTTTGTTGACAGAAATGAATTTTTCGAAAATTAATGCAGATGTTAATTTAAATTTACCAATTTTTTAATTTTGAATAACAAACAATTAAACCAAATCTCAAAAATATCGATCATTAAATTAAAAAAAAAAAATTTATATCTATACTTTCAAAAAAATTAAACATAACATGATTAAATTATTTTATTTTATAGGTCTTCTTAATACCTATAGCTGTTTCTTTAAATTATATCTTCCATTTTAATAGTTTTATAATTTAATAAGGGACCCCCCCCCCACTATTTCAACTTTTTCTCCTTCTTCTCACCATCCCCTTAAAAGTCCAAATGGAACACAATGATCTGATTTAGATGCTAAAACATTCTGATACATCGATCTGTTATGTAATTTCTTATATTTTAATATAATTCTTCTGCTCAGTTTAGCTTAGAATAATAGCGTCACATTTTATAACGATTCTAATACTATTTGGGAATGGACTTCGTTATTTTGAACCTTAGTCAAACGACGAGACCTGAGGTGGCAGTCCTGTCACCAAACTTCCATACTACAACAGCAGCAGGAGGAGGATTTAAGATGCACTAGACACGCTTACATTATGTTTATTCAGTGGAATCGGTTCCTGAACCTGAAATCCTCCCTCTCAGAAGCCGAGACTTGACCCCCAGACCACTTAGACCAAGACTCTTCTGCAATGCAATTTATAAATTCTGAATCGTACTGCCTGAAATATTTTCAGTGACATAATCAAAGATTTTAATTCAAAAAGGCACTGAAGAATAACATATCGACATTGTAACATCATTGTAGATAGTTTTTAATGATAATTATAATAATAAAAACAAGTAATATAAAAAAAATTTTAAATAAATTTCTACTAATTTCTAAAATTTTATTTTAGCTACTTTTTATTAAATCATTACAATTGTTTTTGTTCTCTTGTTCCAATTTTCAACGGAAGGAGGGGTGAAGTAATTTCTGAGGATATGATTCCTCAGCACCTGAGGGTAAAAGTCTCACATCTAGCCCACATACGTCACAAACCCTTTTCATGGGGATGAATTTCATTCATTCATCTATAGATCGTAATTTAGATCTGTAGCAGAAAACGATATCCTCTGATCCAGTTGTATTACTCTCCATGTGGAGAACTTAGTGCCCACGACAGATTTAGCGTCCACCACACACGGAGAATCTTCGGATGGCAGGTTCGAACTCTCAGCCCAAGACATACGAAACCAACGTCCTACCAACCAGGCTATCCAGGTCTAATAATTATAGTTACTATAAATAATTCATAAAAAATTATTACAATTATATAAAAATTGTACTAAAATAATTATATAAAAATTATACTAGCTTTGAATTTTCAACGCCAATTGAGGATTCAGAGCCAATTGTGACAACGCAAAAATGCTTGAATTTTGCAATGAGAACAACAACTAGTTGGTGTAACGTGATTCAAATTAGAAATATTTAATTTTTTTTTTAAATTCTGTATTATTTTAATTCGAAAGTGTTCAACATGTATCGGAAAAATCGATTCATTAACAATGTTTCATTTTAAATGCATCAGACATTATGAAAATAAACAGAATCCTTTAAAATAATCGGCCGGAAACATGTTAAGCCTAACCTCATTATGGAAAACGGTGTGTGGAAAAAACAAACTGAATTCGTGATTTATTTAGCGACAGGAAAATGAAATTTTTTGCCTAGAAGTGTTATTTTTGCCTAGAATATTAGTTTTTAATTAATTAATAAAAAACTAATTAATTGCTATTTTTAAAAAACTGTGTTAACATCAAATGTTATCCACTACAAGTTTTAAAAAATTTACTCGATCTTGATAGGATGAATAAAAAAGGATTTTATTAAAGATAGAAAATTCGAGCAAGAAATATATATATATATATATATATATATATATATATATATATATAGGGAGAGTGTAAGCTAATTGCAGGAATGAATAATAAAGGTTGTTGAGAATGGAAAACATGGAACAACGAGTAGATTGTTATTATTAATAATAATAATAATAATAATAATAAACGGTTACTGGTGAATGGAAAACATTCCACGAATAGATTATATTCTAAACAAGTTTTTTTTGAAAAAAATGCATTCTTTTTTACTATGTAGGACTGTTTACTAAAGGCTTATGCATAATTGTTTAAATAACTTATGAATATAAATTCTGGCGCAAATACAAGCGTGAAATATTTTTTTTCATTCTTTTTATTGATACCTTTTAATAAATATACGCAAATTTCCACTAAAACAATCGAATTTTTATATATATTATGCTCAGTTCGATAAACAATACGTACCAGCGTTAATGTAAATATTATTATTTATACAATTATATGGTTATTATTAATACTCATTCGTTTATTTTACCTTAACGTAAATATGTGCTTAAAAAAAGCAAAGAAATCATTTTGTGGGTTTTTAATTAACAAACACTAGATATTTTTAATCTTAAATAAACACCTTTGGAATATTAAATTAAACTTTTTATTTATATAAACCTAAGAGGTTTGTATTTATAAATCCAATATGAAAACATTAAGCGAAACACACACAAAAAAAAAATCACAATTTTCTGAGATCCTTTACAGAAGGAATCTGTTTTCCCACAAAATATTCTTAATCCGTTAAAATAATAAAAACTGGAATGTTTTCTACCTTGAGATTTGAAAGCATTTTTAATGGCGATTTGTCGTTACGGGTGGAATTACATACGTAATTAAATTTCAGAAAGAACGAAATTCCTAGAAAGAATTTAGAAACCAGAATTATTGTAAGTTAAAGCTATTAAAGTTGGTAATTGCACTTAATCATAACAAAGGCACTTAAATATAAAAGTGCACTTTTTAAAGTGTGGAATTTTTTCGCGTAATAGCAGTTTTTAATTGGCAAAGTTTTAAGTGTCTGTAATATTAATGAAATGAGTTGCATAATATTTGGTTACAAAAATGGCGTGCTTTTATAAGTTTTTTTTCTTTTAATGCATGGTGAAATGGGATAGAAAGTTAACATTAAAGAGTTTAATTTTAGAATTTTCGGTGGATAATTCCATTGACTCTTTATTTAAAACTTTGTGAAATGAGAAGAGGAAAAATAAAAGTGGTACAATTCAGTTATAACAGCAACTAAAAAGTGCCAAAAATTTGTTTGTCAAACTATAAAAACATATTCAATTGCATTATCTTTGATTATGAAAAATGTGCGAATGTGCTAATTACATGCTATATTGTTTAACAATTAAAATCGCCAAATTGGCCAATTTTTTTCTTGGCGCTATTTGGTCGCCGTTACTTTAGAGTTGTAGCATAAAAATAAAGTATCGTACATTTAAAGTCTACACAGTTTTATAATTAAAAAATTCTTCGTGAAGTATCCTCAAAAGTATTTTTATAGAAACTAAATAAATAAAAGTTAATATGATATTAAGAAAAGGTATAACAAGGAAATAATTATCAAAGCGTTTATCAAAAATGGTAATTATTTTATTGTCATCATCCGTGAAATTATTTTTAAGATATTATAAAAACATAAATAACAAAAACAAAAATTACTCTCATAAAAAGTGAAATATCAATTTGTTGCTAGTAAAAGTTTATAAAACATTTGCAGCTGGCTGTATTTCTGTCAATAAATTTTATTTTCTGATTAATACAATTATTTTATATATTGATTTAATATATCACGAACAAGTCAATGATAACTAGATAGAAATTATTATATTTTTAATGGATTATTTAGAGAAACGATGAATAAACTAATTTCCTGTGACTATAATAAAATGTTCATCACAAAAATTTGATATTTGTGTAAAATTCGAGAACTAAACTATTCTAAATTACTAAACTGAACATTTTGCTAGATTAAGATCAATAGAAGTGCTATTCACGAACGTTGTGTAATAAATATAAAAATTTAGAAATAATTTATTAGAGTATAAACATTGGCGATTTTTTTATGATTTATCTTTGGGATGTCATTAAATCATAAGCACCAGAAAACAGAATGAGCATTTTGCACATCTTTTTTTAAGGCTGAAGAAAAGCAAAATTTGACAGACAGCTATATCAGTTATCCCAAAATCACGTAACAAATTTCATATATTTAAAGTATTACGTATATACACTGAAATGACAAAAGTCATGGGATAACTGTTAATATCGTGTCGGTCCTCCTTTTGCCCGGCGAAGTGCAACAACTCGACGTGTCATGGAGTCCACAAGTCGTTGGAAGTTCTCTGCAGGAATATTGAGCCATGCTGTCTGTATAGACGTCCATAATTGTGAAAGTGTGGATGGTGTAGGAGTTTGGGCACGAACGGACCTTTCGATGATGTCCCATAAATGCTCGATGCGATTCATATCGGACGATCTAGGTGGCCAGATCATGCGCTGGGATTGTCCGGAATGTTCTTCAAACCAATCGCGAACAGTTCTGGCCCGGTGACGTGGCGCATTGTCATCCATAAAAATCCCATCGTTGTGTGGGTACGTGAAGTCCAAGAATGGCTGCAAGTGATCTGAAAGCAGCTGAACGTAACCATTTCCAGTCAATGATTGGTTCAGTTGCACCAGAGGACCGAGTCCATGCCATGTAAAAACAGCCCACACCATTATGCAGCCACCACCAGCTTGAACCGGGCCTTGCTGACAGTTTGGGTCCATGGCTTCGTGGGGTCTGCGCCACACCCGAACTCTACCATTAGCTCGTAAGAACTGAAATCGTGACTCATCTGACCACGCCACGGTTTTCCACTGGTCTAGGGACCAGTCGATATGCTCACGAGCCCAGGAGAGTCGCTGCAGGCGATGTCGTGCTGTCAGTAAAGGCACTAGAGTCGGTCTTCTGCTGTCATAGCCCAAGGAAGACAAATTTCGCCGCACAGTCCTATCGGACACGTCCCTCGTACATCCCACATTGATTCCTGCAGTTATTTGACGAAGTGTTGCGTTTCTATTAACATTGACCATTCTACACAGACGTCGGCGGTCTCGGTCGTTAAGTGCAGGTGGTCGCCCACTGCGCTGTCTATGATGGGATGGGATGCCTGAAATTTCATACTCTCGGCACACTCTTGATACTGTGGATCTCGGAACGTTGAATTCACTAACGATATCCGCAATGGAATGGCCCATGCGTCTAGCTCCAACTAACATTCCACGTCCAAAGTCTGTTAATTCTCGTCGTGCCGCCATACATCACGAAAAACCTGTTTACATGAATAACTTGAACACAAATGAAAGCTCTGGAAAACGAACTGCGCATTTATACTTTTTCGCTGCGATACTACTGCCATCTGTATATTTGCATATTGCTATCCCATGACTTTTGTCACTTCAGTGTATATGCTTATGAAAACCCGAACATACGTGGGTTCAACCTCTTGAGTCAAAGAGGCGGGGTGTTTTGATATAGTTATAAACTTTGTAAATATATCTGTAAGTATTGGTATTCGTCTTGAAATATCTCAAACAGATCTGAAATACTAGGATTCTGGCGCGAAAATCGAGCAATTTAGGCGTATTTTACGTAAAATCTGCATAACTAGTAATTTGGCGACTTGGCGGTCTTTCTGGATGAAACTTCAGGTGGTTCGGTGAGATTTTGCGTAAATTAGGCAGTTTTGGAAAATTCCATCACTTATGATTAATGACCGTTACTAAGCGAGATAGTCTAGAACCTTCCAAAACCTTGGCAAAACTCCTTGATTTTCACATTAAGTCAGGTATAAATACCACCGACTATGACAATTGGAGAGTGTTGAAGACTTGAGTGTTAGCCTAGTGCACAGCAGCTGTTATCTGTGTGAGAAATCTCTGTGTTTGGGATCTGTTTCCTGTTGTATTAGCTAAATTGGAGCTGCGAATTGTGACTTATAACTGCTTTAATTTCCGGCGTCTTCTAGAGATTTCTACGAAAAAACGTCCTGTGATTTTACAAAGATTGTTTGGTCAACTATCAATCTACGTAGACTCCGAAGTACCATAAAATATTAAACATTTAGAATATAAATTAGAAATTGAAATGTGATACGAAACTAAAAATATGGAAGAAAGACCTTATACCAAATTTCATTTGTCTAGTTCCGACTATTCCTTTTAGCTATCGTATGCAAAACAGAGAGGTAAACAGAAAGACAATTTTTAAAAAAGAGGTTTTTTGAACTCGGGCAGATTTGTAATGTGGGAAATACGTCAAAATTCGAATTGCAATTTTTGAACGTTTACGATTTCTCCTTCTTAAACGTTACGAACGTTTAAGAAAAGAAACGAAATACCATTGAAGGAGAGGAAAGATATTAGATGAAAAATTCAGCATAATTTTTTTTATTCTTTTAGCATTTTCCGTTAAAAATGAGCCCTTATTTCCTGCGAATCATTATTTAACCCTTTGCATTCGGAAAAGTAATTCGATGCATAATTTTTCAATACACAAGGGCTTGGTTATTACTCCAAATTTCTCTGTGTGTGTGTGTTAAAATTGAATTTCTCCGTCTTTTTGCCATTATGTAGGTATTTTTAATAATCAAAATTGAAAAACAAATAAATAAAACGTGAAAATGATGCACCGTCTTGAATGATGCCCAAGAGGCACCATCGAGTTCAAAAGGTTAAAAAAGTATCATTACACCCTTATACTGGAATATCATTAGTACTTAAGCTTTAATATTAAAACTTTATCATATAATTACTGCATACCTTCAGTGCTAATTAAACATTTTTTTTAATTTATACGATTTATGTGCCTGTAAGTGACCGTTCAAAGAAAAAAATCCTTAATTGTCTTCTAATATGTTGATTATCTGCGGGTGTTTAGTACAGCTTAATGAAATATTAACCTTTTTTTTCATTATTTTTTAAAGAAAATTATTAGAAATTTTTTATACTAAAGTTTTGACAAATTAGATACTTTGTACAATACAGTTAAATGCTTCATTAAAATAATGTGGATTACTTTTTTAAGTTTCTTCTTCAATATTGCTTAAATAATCATCAATCAATTTGGCTATAGTCATTGATAAATAATTTCAAGTGATGATATCAGTATCAGAGAATAAAAGATTTATGATGAATAGAGAACAAAGAAACAGGGATTCGGGATAGAAAATTTGTGAACTTAAGAAAACGAATAAAGCAAGGGTAATGAACATTTTACCCCGTTTGTCATTTAAGTCAACAGACCCTTTTTACCACTGAATCGGCACTGTAATAAATAATATAATTATGAATTAAAAAAAAAATCAACATGCGTTTACAGTAATCGAAATTCCACTTATTATTTTTTTATTCCTAAGTTTCGCAAAGTCAATATGGGGTTTCTCGGCTTCATAACATGCTTTTGTGTCAATATCACATAATGCTAAATTAATTATTCTAAGGAATTGGTAGAATTGATGTCCGAAATTGCCTATATCTCACGTACTAGGAAGAACATGAGATTCTGTAAGAGTTATATTAATGATTCGTTTTAAAGCAACCATAAAGCTATTTTGGGAAGGCCCTCGTAATTTTGAGCCTCTATCCGATGATGAGGCTGATACCTGATCTGTAACCCCCCCCCTCTACAAACATTCACACCACACTAGTGGAAAGATGTGCAACTCCAACAGATTTAATGTGCAGTAGGTCCGCTTACATGAAGGTTCTTCGATCGAATCGAGTCTCAAAGCTGAAAACCACCAGTTCCTTAAACGAAGACCTTACCATCAAACCACAGAGACCCACCCCATTTTAGATATCCGGGTTATCAGATGACTCTCTGGTGAACAATTTTAGTTCGCCCATATCATGTTCATCTTTTGCCATCTTTATAGAGGATATTGTAGTAATTTCGCTGTCTAAAGAAAATATATACAATTTCTGCGATAAAATGACAGATTCGACGAGGTACAAAAAAATGACAATGGCATTCTATCTGGATGTTGGTTTTCGGGAAAAAGGTTTCGTTTGAATAGATTTGTAAATTCTTATTTTAGTTATTAGTCCTATGTACCGACGTGTCATGTTCTATGCATAACGTCTGTGTTGTCTAGAATAGAAAAAAATTAAACATCCATGAAGATTCCTCTATGTTCGTTCATTATACAAAATAATCCATACTCTATATTAATGCAAAAATGCATTATTCTTCCACAACATCATAAGAATTTATTCCATAATTATTCTACAGTTATAAATTATTCTACGATGAATAACAGCCTGCAGTAATCCCTGGTTAGTTCTGCTCATAACGTCCTGTGTGAAATTCCATGCTCACATCAAATTCATTTTCATGGAACTCTAAACTTTGATGAATTGATTTTCAAGGGAATTAACTCAAATATGAAACTGGTATCAAATATGATACATTAGAAAGTACGCCGCAAAAAAGAAGAAAGCCAAAGTAGACCATTTTTATGATAATTTGCTATGCCTTACTGATAAAATAGAAATATTGTTGCTAGGATTAAACTATGCAATATTCTTTATATTTTTGTTTTGTTGTATAAAATTTTGTTTGTATAAATATTTGTGCTTTATATCCAAACATGAATGCTGGAATTAAAAGGTTTAAGAATTCAAAATTATCAAATGATAAAACAATATATTTTAACACTTCGGTGACCGGCAATTTTACACATAAACTATGCCATGTCACCAGCTACTTTCTTGTAATTGAATATGAAAGTAAAATGTTCCATATCGCCCTCGGTGTTATAAATTGAAACAGATAATGCAAGTGCAATGACGAGTTAACTCGTCATCGGTCAACAACGTTTGGACATGAAAAGACGAGTTAACTCGTCACCGGTCAGCAAAGTGTTAATTACACATGTATGTACTACTATTATCAGAATTCATTCGGAAAATATGGCATTGAATAAATAGTGCTTAAAGTTTTAAAAATAAAAATTCACCCTCGTTTCTTCTAGGTAAAAAAGCTTTAAATTAAAAGTAATTAATACAAAAGAAAATAATAAATTTAAAAAAAGAAAATAAGTAAAACATCAAAGATTTTTAAATCATTAGTTTTCAAAATCTAGGTATACAAATGAATCTGGAAATAAAATTAAGTATTTGAATAAAATTAATCCCGGAAAATTAATTGAAAGTGTAACTGAAACAAGCCAGAAAAAAAGTAGTATTATTTCATGAAACCATCGTTAATAACTTGAGAAAATTAAAACTGTTAATTCAACTTCTCAAAAATTTTGACAGCAAAAAATTAGTTTCTTTTCTTTAAAGGTAAGTTTTCGCATTAAAAAAACTATTACGCTTTTATGAAAATTCATTATCTAATCAGAGATCGTTTAGAATTCAGTAAAATAATTAATTCAGCATTGAGTTTAAATTGAATTGAAGTTATTTAAAAATTAATTTCGAAAAGGTTAAAATCTAAAGCGGTTATTTAAATGGCAGTAATTATACATTACTTAATAGCAGTCGACAGGAATTATTTTCAGTTTTATTTATATTCATTAAATTTGGTTTAAATCTAATTATTTGATGTAAAGGCAAGTAAGTTAAATTAATTATTTTTGTTCGACATACGCTTTTCTGTCTCTGTTTTCAACCCCTATTACGATGTCTGCAGCTGTTTCAAATTACAGAATTATTAAATTCAGAAAAGTTTCTCGTAAAATTGTTTAATCTTATGCATTTTTAATTGCGATGTTTCTTTGTTCAGTTTTTTTTTTATTATCATGTCAGAACATGATATTGTTTTGGGAATGAGGTTTTCTGACGTCAATAAAAATCCGTAGGTGACATATAAACATTTTAATCCGTAGGCGAAAAATAAAAATTTTATTATCTGCACTAGCATCTCAAAGAAATCAGCTTTTAATAACGTGTTGCCATCTCACTTACAAAAGTTCTTATTAAAAAAAGTAAGTTAATATCTACAGCAAATAAAACCTAGAAAAAAGTTATTTTGAGCAAGTAATTATAGGAAATGAAAAAAATAGGAAATGTGATACTTTTTTGAACAATAAATGCGAGAGAAACTTTTTTTTGGGTCGTTTGCAATTCTAAAGTGACTCATTCAAAGAAACAATAAAATGAATGCAAATTTAATTTTAACTTGAAAAAGGCACGTGGGGCTTGATCGTTCAAGAAATAATGTTCTGACAGAATATATTGAAATATGCATAGCAGATTTCATTTCAATCTTTTCTTTTTCTTTTTAATTATTCTTTATTTCAACTATTTTTCGATTTACAATTTATTCAAGTGACGTCGCAACCTCCACATCTAAGTGTCATTCGTTCGGGACTGAATCTGAGGAAGATTTTTCCTTTATAAAAGGCGTCCCAAAATCAACGCAAGATTTGAATTTGCCAACGTTCTTGCAGTAAAATGTTGGGAACCCTATTAAAATCCATATGACAACCGATAGTTTTAGTTAATAAAACTATTATTTATACGATAAAACAAAGTGTTTTCATTGTTGAACAATATTTGAAAAATAATGACAGTCTGGCGGCCAAAGGTCGAAAATTTGAGAATTGGCCCCCTAGATCGTGTGATTTAACATCATTGGATTTCTTTTTATGACATATTTGAAGTCAAAAATCTATGCCAACAAACTCACAAGCACGCGTTCATTCAAAAAAGAAATTCAATTCTGCATTAACAAAATTCATCTTTTTTTTAAATGCAAAATTATATATGAAAATTTCGGCAAAAGAGTACTTAGCCATGAGAGCCATTTACCCTAAGCCATTTACCCAGCGAAGCCATGAGAGCCATTTACCCTAAGTGTGATTCCCATCATAGCCCTATTTTGTGTACTTTATAGTCAATAAAATGACAATTAAAAAATGTTTTTTTTAATTCAAGTATTGCGTTAACATATTGTTCTATCGTGAAACGCTCCATTTTGACTAATCTTAAACTATCAGATATCAAATGATTTTTAATAGGGCACTCAGTATCCCCACCCCCTTCAAAAATGATGACAAATTCTTTTGTGTAAATTTTGAGACACTCTTTACAAGACTGATGAACATGAGTTCATAAAGAATGGATGATGTCCCTTTAATGAATCACGAATGTTTGGAAAAGAACATTTTTTTTTCGGTAATATTTATGTTCTATTTTGAAACAAAAATAAAGAACTACTTTAGTTTTAAGAAGTAGACACCTGACCTTGCATCTCCCATTCTAAACTTCTATAGCACTCCAAAGGGAAAAATTGGATACAGAACGTGAAATTTGACATGGAACAAAGAGGACAAAAGCAGCAAATCTTTTGAGGAATCAAGTGCTTTGAACTTGGAATCTTCTAGCTGAAGCTCATTAAGTCATGCCAATCTTTAGAATGATAGATAATTGTTGATTCATATGGAACACCAATCATATGACCTAGTTCAAATCAAATGAGGATCTTTCCCAAATAGGCATAGGTTTTCAAAATGGAAGATTATTATTCAAGATTAATATCACTCAGAGTTGTTGTATTTACATAGTTATTATTTAGGAAAAAATCCATAAAAATATATGCTTGTAAGTTTAAAACGTAATTAAATAAAGATAACAAAAGCTTAACTGCTCCCATCTATTCAAATTTCCGCTGCACTTTTGCAACAGGCAATTTGATGCTAACGGATTTAATGTATAACAGAAAAGTTTACACATCTTTTTGAGGGAATCCGCTTTTGAACGAGAAATTCTCGGCCATAGAAGAGTTATCAAACCTCCGATGCGTGAATTATGGATAAATTTAGGTGTTTTTTTTTCAATTTCTTTATATCACACCAGGCGAATCATTTCGTTGATTATACTATTTTGCTTTGTGTATTAGAAAATAAATTTTCCTGATAACGCCAGCTGTAATAAGTAGTTTGGAATTTTATAAAAAACTTCTATGGTGAAAGTATGGTGGTATAAAAAATTTCTATGGAATTTTCTAAAAAATTCCGTTTTAAAAAGTTAAATGATATTTTTTCAATGGTTTTAGCTGTTTTTTTTTAAAAACAAAAACAGTATCTTTTGATACTTCCCGACATCTTTAAAAGTATTCGACTGCTAGCAACAGATAAAGAATCTCCACCGTTTTAGTTCGAATATTAAGGGAATAAGATTTAGCGTTATTCTTAACATTAACCGATTTACTTTCGTACTAAAGATTTCACTTCTTAAATTTTTACAATCCGATTTTCATTTCTTGAATGAGCTATCATAATCAAGTGCAGCTTTTGCATTTACATCAATCAATTATGTATTCGATTATTTGAAAATTATGAGGATTTATTAGTATTGATACTGCAGTTACCTATTACAGTAATCACGGAAGAAAATATTTAAAAAAATGAGTAAAGGATATTTGGTAGATAAATACATTGAATATCTGCTATTCTTGTTATCAACAGCTCGTTTATAGTGATGCATTTCGATGTCCAGAAGGTTCAGCATGGAGATTTTACGAGAATCAATCATCAGAGTGATCCATAGAAAAATCGTCAAAATTGCTGACAATTTTTATGAAACTTGATTCAGCATTGTCGTAATGGAGGCGAAAATTCAGAAAACTATAGATGGAAAAAAATTTCCATCCACATATCAATGGAAGAAATGAAACATACAAATGGAGATCAATAACGACAAAAAGAAAAACAGGGAAAAAGTAATCTTCAATGCACAAAATTCTAAAAGCACTTCGAACTTAAGAAGAATCCAGTATATCGCTGAATATTTTTCTGATTATTCATATGGAAGTATTATTCTAACGAATGTTTGATGATCTTGATCACCTTTTAAGAGTAACATTGTTACAAATCTGGAATATTGCTTCCTCGGGGAACCATAAAAGCCCGAGAACCTCAAACCGAAGTCTGTCGTGTACAGAATCATGGAAAGAGTGAACATCGAATAGTTGGATCAGTCTAGCGAAGAGCAAACATTGTGTGAAGCTCAAGAAATAGCTGAAATGAGCTGTGAATAGCTGAAATATGGAATAGCTAATCGCTTAGCATTGAGTCAACAGCTGGATACAGCGAAAGCAAAGAGACAGTGAAGAATTGCACACGTTTGGTGAGACCGTAGAGTGAAGCTACGAAGATTCTCTCTCCTGCTGATTTTGCAAGACCTCTTTGTGTGCTGTATCTGTTATTGCTACCGATTATTACTTGTAGACTGTTTGCTGCAAGGTTTTGCTGTGTGCGTCTCGGTTATGCATTTGTTGTTTGTGTATTCGTTTCTTCATGTTTAATAAAAGTCGTCGTTCGTTACCAAATTACAGTCTCTTCATTGACTAACAAAATCGAAAGAATTCGGAATCCATAATAATGTATATAATCTTTAAATCCTGTGCCTTTATTTAAGTTTTCTATTTCTATTTAAACCAAATGGATATAACTAATGGTGTTGAAAGATTTGTTCTTCTGTTATCTTTGAATAATTACAGAATTATATTATCTTTTAATTATTTTAGATTTACAAATTTTTGAACGCAATTTTGGCTTGAAATCAATAAAGTAATTGTTATAATCGGCAGCCTTTGTATTAAACTGCATTAAATATTCGATTTCTTAAATAATAATTTTAAAATAAATCGAGCTGAATGGAACAATGAATCTCTCTTGAATGGAACAATCTATATACTCTGTTCTAACTTTGGAAGACGATTAATGCTCATGTTATTTTTATATCGAAGCTAAATATTTAATTTCGATAATTTTTTTGAATAAATTAAGTTTCTATTATATGCTAAATCCCTCAGCAAAAGTTAATTAAATACAACATTTATGCCACTGCAGAGTTAAAAAAAACCATCCATAGCATCCATTTCTCAACAACTAATCCTTTCTGTCATGAATATATTCTGAAAAGTAATTACTCATTTCTAAGGCTTTAAATTTTTAACTGAATAAATAATCTTCTTAATTGCTTTTCTGAATTCCTTACTGACTGGCCTAGTTTATTTTTTAAAAAATATTTTTAAACTTTAAATGAATTACTGTGAAGCAAAATATAATTTATTTCAAACAGAAATTACAAGAAAAAAATGTGATTTTGTCTAAAAGTCTCTTACGGATTTGAAATCCAATTTCATATGCAAAATTGAACTCGTGTTATAATATAATGTAACTTCAGTTTTAAAAATGAAAATAAATTACTGTTGGAATTTTTTAAACCGAATATTCTCATTTTAATCTACTTTTCATTACATAATTTTAAAAATTTCGCCGGGATTATGAAAGGGTGGAATTAAGACTATTGTTATTAATCTTTCGATTCATCAAGAGCTGATAGAACTTGATTAAAAAATTTATTTAATACCAGAAATTTGCTAGTGTCGTATTCTAGAATAATTACAAAAGTTTTTTTAAGTAAAATTTTCTTAACTATGATCATCCTTCAGAATATTGTAACAAATGTGGATTGTTATTTATTCACAATTGCGTCATAAATCAATATTCTAAACCTACTTTCAAATAAAATAAATCATCTGTGTCATTATATCTATCTATCTATCTATCTATCTATCTATCTAATTGGCGATTGAAATTCGCGCTACGTTAGGGCAAGCAATCCAATAACATATAACATAGCTACAATACTAAAAGTATACTTCAGTATCGTTGATGTTATCTGGCTTATGAAGTTAGCACCACGATACTCCCCCACCAGTGAGACGGTGGAGAGAGGAATGATTTTAAAGCGCCAAGCGTTATAACAAACGTGCGAGTGCGTTGATGCGTCAAGTGAGTCTGGTGGCTTTGTTTGATTGCATCATTAAATGAGTCTTAAGGCTTTAGTTTGTTCGTTCCATCAAGTGAGTCTGACGGTTTTGTTTTTCTTGCTACGTCAAGTGAGTAAGAAGGCATTTTCTGCAAGTAGATTGCGCTCCGACAGTTGTATGAGGCTGCGTTGTGAAGGTGACCAACGTAGAGATTGAAGGTCGCGGTAACCCTCGACTCAAGGTTTGGTAGCCGAGTAACATAATAACATATTATATATTATATAAACAATTCTAAATTTCTAATTCTTTTATTTTTTTATAATTTATGCGAATATTTTAAGTATGTAAAAGACGACAAAACAAATTTTCGAACAAATCAAATGAATTAGATTAGTAATGTATCTCCCTTTCTAAATGTATTACTTTCTCGGTTACGTAGTATAGAAAAAGTATGAAAATCGTGAGAAAATTCAAATTTGTCGAAACTCTACATTTTAAAACTCCATTCTTTCGAAAAACATTTTAAGAAAATGTCCCTCCTTCTGTTTGTCTGTCAGTGATAAAGGTTGCTCAAAAATACGGTCGAAGCGGTTGAAATTTGGTCTTCTGTCTTTACATCAAATTTACAGATATATAAAATTTTGAGTGAAATCGATTCAGTAGAAATCTTTCTGGTATTAGAATACGATGACAACAAAATGAAGATATTAAGATAGATAAAATTTGGTGCACAGATTTAACATCTGTAGTGTAGACTCTTGTCAAATTGTGTGATAAATTCAAATACGGGCTGACGATCTGTTGTTCTGTACATTCAAAACATTCTATCAATTGTTACAAGTTCATATTTATCCTTGTATACAATAGATCAGCACCTTCTTTCATTCAGGACAACGTTTTTCTCGTTCTTTATAAGGCATCTCGAGAGATTAAAGTACAATGAGCCGGCTTGCTGGCACAGGGGTAGAGCGTCTGCCTCGTGTTCAGGAGGTCCCGGGTTCGAGTCCTGGTTCGGGCATGGTTGTTATTCTGTGTACTATCTGTGAGATGTGTGAATATGCCCCCCTGTAAAAAGGGGTTGTGCAAGCGAATGAGATGAGTGTGTAGCAAAAGGCGTACTCTTGGCCCTAGTTGGCGCTACTTGAAACAAGAGACGCTTCACTCGGCTTAAATCTGCTGCTGGGTCCAGCAGCGAGCTTGTCCATAGGCAAGTGCCATTAGAAACAACAACAACAACAAAGTACAATGATGCATCGAACGAAAGTGAGAGTCTTTAAAATCAAATCCCAGTGATAGTTTTCTATATATTTCGGGACTGTAATTTGTAACTTCTTGTTGTTATTATTAAGAAATTGGATTTGTAGATGGATGCCAGGACTTGTCTTCGAAATAGGATGCAAGTATTCTATTTAAAGAATTGAAAGGGGGAAACCTAGAAGCCTTCAATTATAGTTGAAGAACTATCCAGCAGATCATTTAGTTTGCAGCAGACCATTTAATAGAATGATGATCCACTATTATTCAAAATAACAATAACATTTAACAGAATCTTTTATTGATCATCATGATCACTTTCCACTATATTAATTTGAAATCAATTGAACTTTCGGAATTGCTATGAAATTAAACTAGTAAAAGCTTGAAATAATTCCGATCTTTTTTTTTTTTTTTTGAATTATTAGCGGTTCAAACTTAATACCAGATTTTCGCTTTTCAGCATTAATTTTTAATGCTAAAATGTGTACGTGTGTACTCAATAGAGCAAGTATGAAAAAAATTATAATATAATTAGATAAATATTGCATTATAACAAAAAAAATACAAAAAGAAATAAATACAACTAAAGAGAGCTATAGCACTAATTAGAGCTCTAAAGATTAGAAAAACGTGCCAAAGCCTTTTTTAATAATCATACTGGTGTGTGTGTGTGTGTGTGTGTGTGTGTGTGTGTGTGTGTGTGTGTG
>JAOUZG010032859.1:12547204-12559072 GCA_026289955.1 Argiope argentata | reverse complement strand
TGTGTGTGTGTGTGTGTGTGTGTGTGTGTGTGTGTGTGTGTGTGTGTCCATACTTATGGATATAATCTTGACAGCGATCTGACTGATATTACGATAAACGTTCATGAATAATCAAAAACACTGGCAGGGGATGTAATTTTCAGAGAAAAAACTGCACAAACTTATTCTTAATTTGGTATTAAATTTCCCTCAAGGAGAAAAGATATATAGGTAAAGCATTTTAATGAATATTTCTGGGATGCAGGAGGTTTTAGAATTATGCGATTAATTGCAACGACTTTCATCGGAATAATACATTACAAGCAACATTTCAGTCATAGATGGTACCGCAATTATCCAATAATTCGTAAGTAAAACTTTAATGCCTGTCACTGGCATTTTTGGTTCAAAACATCCCCTATAGCAAAGTTCGATGCGGAAGATAAAAGAAATTTTTAATGTTTTTTGCATGTGAAAGCAAAGCAAGATTTTCTGGCATGTGCGATTTAAAGAGTATTTGGTCTTTAATGGTTTGTTGCTTTAAAGTGGTCAATATTATTTAGAACCACGTTAAAACAACATTTAAAAACTGTCTCGCAAGCCTTGCAAGTTTGAATTTATTGAATTATTTTCAATTATTTGAACTTGTACAATTTGCAATTGTCCAAAGATGATTTGAATCATAAACGGCCTTGTAAGGAATGGGAATGTGAACAAGATTCAAATCATAAGGGGTCTTACAGGTAATTCAAAAACATTTACTAAGAGGGGATTTCAAAAGTTTAAAATGAAACCTTATGGATCAGGTCATTGAAAATCCTGTCACAAATGAGGTGCAAAAATGTCTTTTCTTTATGCCGAACAATTTAAACAGTGTGAAAATTCATCCTTAAAATATTGAAACAATTAGCTTTCATTCGCAATAGCGAATGGTGTACCATTTAATTTTTTTAAAAAAAATCACACAGATTAGATTATACCACATTTTGGACACCCGAAAAATTAATTTGGGTAAAATAGAAATTTAGTGTTCCCCTTGCTGCACCAAGAATGTCAAGTCGGTAATAAAGATGGTAGACAAAATAAAGAAACACTTTCGTGGAACAGATGTGTGACTACTTTCCGCAATATAATTATTTTTTGACTGATAAGTATTTTTTAAGACTCCTGCGCCGATATGTTGGGTAGAGAGCAAAAGATAGAGCATGCGAGTCCTTCAGCATCTGTAGAAGGCCCCGGTCAGAATTTTTTAATTAAAAAAAAAACCTTATATTCGGAAACATCCTACGGCTTCGCTAGCACATCGAACCTAAGGAATATGTTAATAACAGGAACAGTACATAATCAATATGTAATTTTACAAACAGTACATAATTTCAAACAAGAATCCTTTACTGACTTCGAATTACTGCAGGTTCGAATTACTGTCTTCCGTCCTATTTACTAGACATTCATTCTTGCACAATTGCAGACATAACAAATTATCGTCAACCAACCATTAGAACACCAAAATAATTATGAGAAAAAGTAAAGAATTCTATTGCAGATGACTTTTAAAGTAAGAAAGCAGACGATTTCATAAAATGCATAAAATTGCAATGTCTTATTAGTTGTTAAAAATCAGTTATAATAAAGAACAAAATTAAAATCTTTAATCGATTTATATTGATATTTTTCATAAAATAGTTGTATTTCTTGTAAACTCAACCATTGTAAAAAGTAGTAAGCAAAACAGCGGTAAAAGAGATTTTTTGTGCGCGCCTTGCTTTGCCAAGGATGCCAAGTCGCTAATAAAGATGGCGGACAAAGTAAACAAACACATCTGTGGAAAAGTTACGGTAACCGCTTTCTGCAATATAATTATTTTTTACAACTAAGAATTTTTTAGACCGGCTTGAGTGCACAGCAAAATTAGAGTATGGGATGCCTTCGGCATCTGTAGATGGCACTGGGCAGAATTTTTTAACTTATAAAAAACATCCTGCGACTTCGCTAGAAGTGGGAGCGGGAACCTAGTAGCTTCGCTAGCACTTTGAACATAAGGACTGTGTGGATAACAGGAACAGTGCATTATAAAAAGAAGAGAAAAAACGGAAGAAGTAATCAAACCATTCTCCATACAAAACCTCAAACAAGCATCCTTTCTTAAATTCATCGACTCGTGAAAAATATGCATATTCCACTCATCCTTCATCCATTCTGCAGGTTCGAAATATTGTCTTCCATTCTATTTACCTGACATCCATTCTTGCACATTTACCGACATAACAAATTATAAAGGAAACCAACACTTAGAGCAAAAGAAAAATTACCAGAACTGCAAAGAATTCCATTGTATCTATTTTTTAAAGTAAGAATGCAGACTGTTTCCTAAAACACGAATTAAGAGGATTTTTAAAGCACATATTGACACTTAAAATTGCTAAAAAGATTTGTTTGTTTATATTCATATTAAAAATAAAATTGCAGTGTCTTAATAGATGCAAAAAAACTCGTAATTATAATAAAGAGCAAAATTTAAATCTTTAATCGATATTTTTTATTATCACGTTAGAACATATTGTTTTGAAAATGAGGTTTTCTGGAGGCAACAAAAATCCGCAGGTGAAAAATAAAAATTTTATTATCCGCACGAGCATCGCAAAAAATCAGCTTTTAATAACGCGTTTGCATTGCATTTATAAAAGCTGATTAAAAATAATAAACTACAGCAAATAAAACCCAGAAAAATTTCATTTTGAGTGCGTGATTATAGGTGATACTCATTCAATGAAGCAATTAAAATGAATAGAAATATAATCTAACTTGCACGGGCACGTGATGCTTGGCCGTTCAAGAAATTATGTTCTGACATGGTACATTGAAATATGCATAGCAGGTTTCATTTTAATCTTTGTTATATTTAATTTAACATTTTTCATAAAATAGTTGTAGTTCCTGTTCAATTCAACCATTATTAAAAGTAGCAAACAAAACAGCATTAGGATTGCTAGAAGAGCGTTCCGTTGGGTTGCCATATTGGCGACAAACTCGGGGATCATACTAATCTTCACTTAAACCCAAAACAGTATTAGGGTTACTAGAAAATCATTCCTGTGGGATGTCATATTGGCGACAAACTCTTGAGACACACTAATCTTCACATCAACCATTAATTGGAGTCAAATAATAATCTTTAACCAAATTCCAGTTTTACCACTTAATTCTATTAAAAATTCTGGAATATGAAAAAATGGATACATATCAAGAATAGATACTACGCTTATTCTGTAAAAATCGCCACATAAGCATCTAATGCTGTCTTTTCCCCCTTTCCATGTGAATCGAATTAGATCATGGTCTTTACGAATGAATTTATAAATAAAGGCATTTTAGTAAAAATTGATCTTTAACTCTAAATATTTTTGAATTTTCTGGTAAGAATTCCCTTTTCTTATAAACACATTCCAGTACGTGTAAGAAATTTTAAAGTATATATTAGAAAGAGTGCTTTATTCGTAGAAAATTTTACTGACCTCGGTTTGATAGCAAGGTTTAATTATAACGGGAAATTCAGAAAGCAATCGATGTAAGGCAAATCATATAAAATTAATCATTAAACCGATTAATAGAAAACAGAAAATTTTACAATTTATCTCAATTTAATCCAATCCACCTATTAGTCTAAGCTTTTTATTACTGAAAAATAATTCGAATTTCTTTAAATATTTACTTATGATATTAACCGAGAGAAGTCTGAAATTACAAATTCTTGAAAAGTAACCATTCTAAACCAAAATCCAATGTTAAATGTCTAGTAATATAAGATCAAATAACGGAACAGTTTGCAGCATACAAAGACATGCGTATATCTCGTACCATGGCGTTTAAATTTGTTTGAGAAGCTGAAAAAATCCGATCAAAATACACTAATAACAGCCAAAAATTTAGATTTAGTAAGATTTAGAAGAGCGTAGATAAATAATCAAATGAATTAATAAATTTTAATTTTCAATAATTACTTGCCTGAATATTTTTAAAATATTTCAGTACAAGAATTTGATTCTATGCATCTTTAAGATTTTTTAATTTGATATCTAGTAATAAATAGTTGTAATATAAAGTGGTCTAGTAATAAAGCTTTTTAGATCTTAAACTAGGCGTCTCTTCACCTTAAACTTTATCTCTGTTACTTAGTTTGAAATACGCTGAATCTGCTTAGATAACCTTTGTTTTTCGGCGCTTTTAAGGAAGGATTCGAGATACCAGATTAATCGTTGCATTATTAGATTTAATTTAGCTGATTTACAATCATAAATAGACAAGATAGTTATACATTGTAACAGTTAAACACTTGAAGAAAAGTTTTTCAAAATAACATTATAAAAACTATTATCATTCGCTTTTTCCATCTACGTTAACCACTTCGCATACAATGACATGTCTGATACGCGCATCGAATTACTAAATTTTTATTTTCAAGTCTGCATCTAAGCCCCAGAATAAAGCATTTAAATAAGAAAAAAAATCAATATGAAACGGTTCGGTATCCCAAATGCACCATATATTATTTTTAAAAAATCAAATTAATAATAAATTACCAAAATAGGATGAGTTACCTAATTGGAAAGTTAAATAAATTCGTATGTCAAGAGTTTAAATACTGAGATGTAATTTTTGTCTTTGAATTACAAGTCTTGTAATTACTCTCTACAATTAACATTTTAATTGTTTCCCTGACATTTAATTTCTAACATTTAATTGTTTATTCTTTTATCTTTTAATTATTTGTATGGGTTTTCAGAAGGTTAAAAATGAATTGGACTATTTTGATCGTCCAAAATATTATAACCCAAAACAAATAATTAAATAGATAGCGCAGTAAAATTAATTACATTCCGAAACATTATTTCTCCAAGGAATGAAGATTGTTACAAAAACCATTATTGTAAATTACTTTTCTAAATAAGAAAGGCTCTAAATATGACAACACAATCCAATATATTTGAACCAGAAAGTGAGTACTTTACATAATGGGAGTAATGTAGAAATATATCAAAACGAATCTAAAATGATTCAGATGGAAATATACCTGGTATTTAAAATCGACGACTCTCTTTTTCCAAATGACTAGACAATAAATATGAGGATGTACTTGAAAAACATAGATGTTCCCAATTAAATACACTTTGTTTAAAAACATTATGGAACTAATTAAAGAACATCGTTTTATTTACAAAAATTATAGAAAAGATATATTAAAATAGAAGTGGAAGTATTTAACTCGAGACCAAACGATATTGATTGTCGGCCGACCTGTTGTCATGAGAGTCAATGTAAAATTTCCATAAAGGCTAATACTAACAATGTTTATATTATTTAAACCTTCACAGTCATTGTTTTAATAAATATTGCGAAATACACCCTCCCCTGCTTTTGTCTGATGATTAACAGAAGGCTTTGAATATTTTTTAAAATAAAATTCGGTAAATAAATCCAAAATTAAGATTTAAAATTATATTAGAAACATCAGTTGAGAAACAGGAGCAGAACGTATTTTTGTTAATTTGATGGTAGAATCATGTACTCAAATATATAATATTTTTACATTTATTTATAGAACAAAAATCTGTGTTATTTACAGTGTGCATTTTAGAGTAACCCACAAATTTGAACTAATGTAACTTCCGAAATATCTAAGATTGAATTGGAAGAGGTTTTTGTTATTAAAAAAAGCTTTATTATTTCCTTCTCTCTTAAAAGACATTTAAGAGATAATGATACGAATGCAAGAATCTTCAATGATAAAACAACCGAGCGACTTAATCAAAGAATTGTAGATTATAAAATCAAATTATTATTTTTATACTTAAAATTGAGTCTCTAGGTATTTTTGAGACTAATAAGACCATTCGGGTCTTCATCATAAAACCAAATTTTTCATATGAACCGAAAAACTTCGATACTCCGAAAGCTATACGAAGCACCGTTTGATTTGATTTATTTTGAAGCATTTTGTGACTGATGCTCTCTTTAGATGCTTTATCTCAAAATACCCAGCACTCTATGACAATGAGATTTTAAATATAATTTCCAATAAGAATTTTTTAAAGAAAACAACGAAGATATCAAATTTAAGGATAAAAGGAATTTATTTTAATACTTTAGATGCAATAAAAAGGTAAAAGATTGAAATGACGGAAGCACTACTTCGCACAATGCAATTTTTAATGGAAGGATGTAAGGATTAGAAACAGTAATGCATTTAGCTTAGTTATAGTAACGTTTCGTTGTAAAGAAACATTAGGGCTCTTTTGAGACGGACCTCGTAATTTTGAATCTTTGTTAGATGGCGAGGACGACACCTGAACTGGCACTCCTCTCTCCACACCACACTGGTGGAAGGAGGTTTAGTTCTGACGTAATTAACGTGTAACAGACCCCCTTACACGATGGTTCTTCGGTGGATCTTGTCTTGAACAAGAAGATTCACTGCTCACTTACCACCAGGTCAGGAGAACCCCAGTAATAAGTTAAGGATAATAACATAAAAACCATAACAAATAAAAAAAGTAATAATTTGAAAATATCCAATTAACTGGGTTTTTTTTACTGTTTTTATCAAATTACAAATATGAATCCAGTTGCCTTTTTTACTTTTTTCTAGAATAATCTGAATAGACATTCAAATGATTCCAGAAAACCAATTGAAGGACAAAATTAATCTCAGTGCTACACGACACCCACTTATCCATATAGCACATGATGCACATGTATGCCATGTATTACATGGATTATACAGGAATTCTGCAGGAAGCACCCATGTTATCAAGATTCAACAAGATCCGAAAAAAGCAGCTTAGAATACTCATTGTTATTATGTAGGATGTAACCCCTCGCAACAAACGCATGGTCGAATATATTTAATAATGTTTAAAATAAATTATTCACTTAAGCACTGATTTGTCATCAATATAATTCTCTTCAAATGTTTCTAATAATTCGAGCTCACAAATAAAACAATAATTGTAAAAGTGTTAGTTTCTATTTTTAAAAAAATTTCTGAAAAAAGTAGAGGGACTGAAGTATTTCAAATAAGCATATATTGGAAGGTATTCTCTTCATCTTAAATTTTATCATTTCTCTTGTTTGACAGTGAATCATTTAGAGATTGAATTTCCTTTTGGTAGATATTGTTCCTCGTATTTTTATAGCTTTCTTTTGTATCGTAAACAAACCATGAACCCTACCACTATAAAATATTAAAGAAAGTGCTATTACTTTGCTACAATAACTTTCTTATTATTTGTAGAGAACCAATTTAAATACTTTGTTATAATTACATTTATACAGTGATAACATTAAGAAGTTAAGTTAACCATGTGGTTTTCTTGGGTGGAGCCGGCTGCCAATCATGTAAACACCAATCGGCCTTACTGTTGATGTTAGTATATATATTTTCCAGCAGAAATGAACTTTACGCATGTACTTTGGGGAGTGTGATCAATGATAAATTTTATGTGTAGTTCTCTAGGCCTGCTACACTATGGCGTAATCATGTGCCTTTTGTTGTTGATGCAACCAATAAACTACGGTAAAGACAAACTGTGTCTTCAAGTCATTTCACGCAAGATACAGTCTTCACTACTAGATAAATTATTGTGTACTCAAGAAAAGCAATAATTTATGACATTTACTGCATGAACACTAAATGAAGGTTACACCTCTTGTTGAAATTTCCATTCTTCAGCATCTAATTCAGAGCCAAGAAAAAGAAACACACATTATAACCCTTTAAATGATCCATATGCTTATGTCTACCTCTAAAAAAACGACTTTTTCTATCTCCAAATCAAGTTGCTAATTAGAACATAAACTTTTTCTACTGTCTGAAATTTCTCTAGTAACATCATTTTTCATTCTTAAGCAACTCCTGTTGTTATCGTTATTCGTGGCACTTGCCATGCACAGGCTTCGTCGATGCATCAGAGATTTTTAAGCTGAGAAGAGCGATTCTTGTTTTGAAGTAGCGCCAACTAGGCTCAAGAGTATGACTTAGCTACTCACTCATCACAGTCACTTGCGCAACCTCTTTTTATGGGGGGGCACATTCATATATCTTACAGATAGAAAACAGAAGAACAACAACCATGCCCGAAAAGGGCCTTGAACTCAGGATGCCCAGCTCTCGGGAAAGACGCTGTAAAGAAGTTGTAAAACTTCCCTCCCTTTCTAAGAGACACATGTTTGAACATTATTACATCTGGTCAGCTGTGAGACGATTCTTTCCTTTGTGATCGCCTTTGTGGATTTTCCCCCTTTAGTGTCACCATCTAGACGTGAATAGAGTCTAGATAATAAACCACCCATGCGGTTTACGGCCCTTTGAAGAAGGAAACCGTGTCAAAATCCCAAATGTAACTATTCCTCTTATGGGACCACCCCAACATGAATAAAGTTCAGATAATGAACCACACATGAGTCTTACGCCCCTCTGAAGAAAGAAGTGCTAAAACCTCCAGATGTGAATATTTCCCTATTGTGAAGGGTCTGCTACGAGGGTGGACGATTAGAAAATATTTTCATGGTTAACTGATGACCACTGGGAATATTTCTGAAGAACTATTGAATGATTAGCACCTCCAGAGCACCGATGCGAACCTGAGAGGCAGAGTTTGACCGAGTTTAAAATGGAAGGTTTTAGGCGACTAGACAAGCTGATCTGACAAGACGAGAAGAGCTGAGCTGAAGAGATGGACAGCTGAAGAGAAACCCCGTGATCTCGAGTTTGATTAAAGATCTGAAGTTTATATCCGTAGATCTCTTGAGCTACCCTCAGCAGCCGGATACACTAATAGCCTCTTAGTTCCTTGTATTAATCGTGGAACTGTTATCCCAAATGTAAATATTTCTCAACATATTAACCTCGATGCGGACGAGTTGTTTTGTTATTGTATATAAGCTGTAAATAAAACATTTGTGTTTAAACGCTAACCACCAGAATCATTACAACGCGCTTCTGCTATGCCAGATAGCCGGTACACCTCCTACAGTATTGTAGTCCAGTAAACAAGCCTAAACTTATATTTCTCTCATCTGAGAATACGAATGATTTTCCTATGGAAGATACAAGGCAAATTCTGTTGGACTGTTCACCAAAAGTGATTACTTTGAGAGTTGTTTCTAGTTTTGTAAGCGTATGTAATTATCGCTTTTAAGTAGTGGTTAAACTATTGGAATTAACACGAATACATTCTACTTGCTTCTAGTTTGTTTCTAATGTTTTTGAACTTCTTCTTTCTATGAAGGACTTGATATCGGGAAATTGGAATTCTCCTTAGAATAAACATGGAACTGTGAGCAGTTTTTAAAAAACTTTTTCTGTCTTTTTCTTATGTGTGAAATCTTGTTTTTGCAAAATCACATGAAGTTACGTGCATCAAGGTTTTTAAATCATTTTTTCTTCTATTTCTTTCCTAGAAGGTGTTTCAAATATAAAAATAACATAATTTCTCGTAAAATAAATTTTGCTGGAGAAAATCCATTCAAATGAGGCACATTATCTTTACGTTCAGAAAAAATCTAAACTATTAAATGCTGTTCCTATACTTTTTTTGCCGAATAAAAATTACGAATACCTATTTTTTGTATAAAATTCATTTAATCAATAATTAGAATCATAAAAAATGTGGCAAAATATGTTGATTTAAGATTTAAATATATAAAATATTCCAATATAATAAAATATAAGAGATCCTCCAATTTTTGTTCCCCTGCTAAATCAAAATTTCATATTCTAAAAAATATTCATTATTTTATCGCCCTCATATTACCGGAATAACTTCGATTCTTTCATTTTATTAAGCATTGTGCACTCACAATCCCAAATTAATAATAAGTTCTCATGGTTTCTGCTTTAAACGTCACATGAAATATTTGAAAAAACCCATAAGATTAATCGCTACCTTATAGAAAAAGAAATCAAAGAAACAATTAGACCATTAATAAGACTGATCAACAGAGTGTTATTAAAGCTAGCGACCAGCCAAATTAAGAAATGAATCTCCAATACCTTTCACCAAAGATATTTGAAAAGTGAACAAAGCCAGGAAATGTATCTGTTCCAATTTGAAAGCTCAATTTGCATTTTTCGAGCTATTGAATCGGAATGAAAATTCCAGAATCGCACGAAAATGCATTCATTCTTCGCTATGATGATTCGAGTCGAGCCCAATCGATTCTTTCAACAGATATATCACATTAAAAATGATTATCGTTTGCTGATACGAATATAATCGTTCGCCATTTCATTTCGTATTAATGACTTATTTGAATTATGTAATCGTATTCAAAGAGTAACGGAACGCGTTTGCATTCCCTTAATTTGGTTTTTAATAAATTAAAAGCGTTTCCGAAAACTGTAATATTGATTTTAGATTGCCCATTTTAGTTAAACAGTAAGCCGTGCTATTTTCATTAAAGCGTGTAATCCAATGTTTTTGGCCCTATTTGTATATTGTTATATTGATTAAAGCATGCTCTCAAAACAGAAATATACTTGTAAGTTAAATATAAATTTCCACGTAGTAATTATAAAATATTAAATAATGATTTTGCTTATTTGAAAAGAAACCAGTCCATGCATAAAATATATTTAGAAATTTTCTGATACTTTAATAGAATATTTTGACTTGACTTTTACGTTTAGATATTATTTAGTATAATCTTTAACCTTCTTATTTATGAAGAATAAAAAGATAAAGGATAGTAATCTCCAAAAAATTTGAACTCCACATAATGGAATCGAGAAACGTATCTCAATTTTTCAGATAATCTAATTTCCAAAAAAATTAATTTTAGAATTGTATCTGTCTCTCTGGGATAAACATGATAACTTAAAAATGATTAGAGCTAAACAGATTAAATTTAATTAAATTTGTAAATATCTGGGAAATATTGAATGAAATATATTAAGAAATAATGCGTCTGTTCGACTTCTCGAATAATAAGTTGTTGTTACTTATGGCACTTGCCTATGGACATGCCCCCTGCTGATACAGCAGCAGATTTAAGCCGAAAGAAGCGTCTCTTATTTTTTAAGTAGTGCCAACTAGGGCCAAGAGTACGACTTAGCTACACACTCACCGCATCTGCTTGCACAGCCCCTTTGCACAGGAGGGCGGAGTCACAAATCTCACAGATAGCACACAGAAGAACAACCATGCCCAAACCGGGACTCGAACCCGGGGCTCCCAGAACACGAGGAAGACGCGCTACCTCTAAACCGGAGAGCCGGTCGAATAATAAGTTAACACAATAATTACAAAACAACGATAGCTCTATAGTTAAAATTTGGCACAGAAATTTAACCACTAAACAAAGTGCACACATTTATCAAATTTAGAATAAAATTTATCTGTCAGATAAAGATTTACCAGTCTCTTCTTTTGTATGTATATAAACACGAAAATTCAAAAATGAATCAACTTAAAAGCCCGAAATTTGGCTGTAATTTTTGAATCTAACCTGTATAAATTATAAAATTTTGAACCATATTTACTAAGAGGTGAATTTTCTATCTCTCTGTACTTTCACAAGCACATAAACACAATAGCTAAGAAACTCAGGGATTTAAATACATGAAAATTGGTATATATCAGGTTGGGGAAAAAGAAATCCTTTATTATTTTAAAGCTATCTACCGAGAAAATAATGAATTTCTTTCCATTATTTTCTATTGATATCCCTTATTTTATTTCCATATGGAATTTTTGAAAATAATGGAAAAAGAAATCCATTATTTTTTCGATAGACGGATGTAAAATAATTATGGATTTCTTTTTCTTCAACCTATTAAATAGCGCACACACACACACACACACACACACACACACACACACACACACACAC